>JAMAGU010000010.1:0-273235 GCA_023626375.1 Talaromyces sp. PF30-5 | reverse complement strand
TTTTTAATTTTACCCTTTTTGTTTTTTTGGGTTACCCATTTTAATTTTTCCCTCCCCCCCCCCCCCCCCCCCCCCCCCCCTCCCCCTCCATCACAAAAAAAAAAAAAAAAAAAATTGCCCCACGCGATCCCGGTCGCTGATCGATTCTCTCCCCACACTTTTTAGGACGCCCACTCCGATACAGATATTACTCACGATCGCATGCGCTCGTCTATTGAACTGCCGTCGCTGCGCGACCACTTCAAACAAGAATCCTTGCCACCATTCTCGTCGCGACCAAGGGGTCTTCTTCCGTCTATCCTTAATCATTCGCCACCCGGTCGCTCGTCCACGTTGCCCCCAATTCAGCGCAAAGACAAGGTCTCTCGCCCGCGAAAGTCGTCCATCACACAATCGGCCCGTAAACCAAAGCATGAACGTCAAAGGTCAAAAGAGTACGGTCGCCGACCCAGTCTTGGCGACCGTAAGGCTCTATCGGCAGAGCCGCAGACAGCAGCCTGGGCGCAAGGCAAACGCTGGGAAGATTTGATTGAAGCAGCAACGTCAGCTACAGAAGCTGATGATGAACGTTATTCAGAAGTATGTTGTCTGGCATCGCCTATTTGGAACTGCCATGTACTCACCTACCTACTCTTTATCTTTTAGGCCGGTAGATCTCCAACTATTGCACCTTTACTCGCCAATGTCACTTCGGCACCATCTGGACCCAAGAATCGATCTTCGTTACCGCCAGCTTTCCAATCTGGAGGGCTTCCACCGCTCGGATCACATCGGGCCTTCCCACCTCATTCATATGCTGCTTCGCCTCTACACAAATCACTTACTCCACCACCATTCGAAGGGCCCCGAAGCCATCGTGACAGCGATCTAGAACCATTCCCATCAATTGAATCATCATTAGACTCCATGTCCACGGCATCAGGAAAGAACTTTTCATCTGCATCCGGGATGGCCCATTCCGTCAACTCAGATTCCAGTCCAGTTTTGAATCTCATTCCACCCGTTTCCCAACGCCAGCATCACCGGTTCTCTAACCCAACTCCGGCCTCATTCCGCAACAAAGAAATTCAAATTTACTGCGCCCAATGTAAAATGCCGCGCGGCCTAAACGAATGCTTCGCCTGTACAGAATGTATCTGCGGCGTCTGCCGTGAATGCGTGCACATGTTCATTTCAAGTCCACCGACCTCCTTCCGTAGTCCAGGGAATGGACCACTGAACAATGTCCCCAGTCATGGACCCACCAGTTATCCAAGCTCTGCCCGAGGATGTCCTCGGTGTCGGACGGTGGGCGGTAAATGGAAAGCTTTCCAGCTGGACTTCAAATGATTTCCGAAGCTTAATCATGAACTTGATGGCTTTTACGCATATTATGACTGACGCTTCTTATACATGGTCGTTCATTGTTTTTTGACCCATTCTTATACTTCTTGATTCCATCTTTACGTGACAATGTGACAAGGACCAGCAAGATCAGCAGACTCGGCGTCATGTCGCTTCATCTTCCATTACTCACTTCCCTTTCTTTTTCCTACTTTCGGTGCAAATTTTTGATACTCACCATGCGAAAAGCTGGCCTTTTCTTCTGTTCTTCTGCAGATGGTCTTTTTTTTTTCCTTTCCTTTTTGGTTTGCTTTGGTTTGGTCTGCTTTGATCTCGTGCTCTCTTGGGTGGCATCTCTGGGGGGTTTTGGTATATGCGGTTCACGTGTGGCTTTCTCCAAGTTTTTACATCACGTCTTGTTTTATTCTTCCATGAACTATACGCTGCTTTGGTTTTGATTTTGGGTTATTGACTTGATGCCTCATCGATGCCATCTTGTACTGCAATTCATGTTTCTTGCCAATATAGAAAGAGACGAGGCAGAGATACATTCACCTAGTTTTCCAACAGGAAGATTAGGAACTAGTATATAAAACTCTGATCACATCTCGAATTTACAACTATCTCACTAACATATCTAAAACATAATTCCATAGCTTGACAAGCTTCAATAAAAAAAAGACCATCTACTCAGCCCAAATAACACTACTCAATCCCTCCGCAGTCCCAACCTTCCCAGGCTCCCCAACCTGCAAAATAGCAACCTTCTCCCCCAAATCACCCGTCTGACGATCCCTCCTCACAATAGCAACAGTTGAAGAAGCCTGGTTCCCAATCGCAACCAAATCTCCCTTGCGATTAATAACCATAGTTCTAGGCACCTTGCCCCAAGCCTCACTCTTCCCCAAAACCTTCACCTTATCACCTCTCTCCAGCTCAACAACCGAATCATTACTTCCAAACCCACCATCACTCCGAACAGAAACATAAAATCTATCCCCGATCATTCTAATCTCGGAAGGCGTCGCTCCATCCGGCATAGGACCCGTATAGGGAATAAGCTTCTGCTTAAGTTGCAGGTCCAAGCATCCGTTTCGCGCATACGAAACATCAAAGCTCATCATTGTTCCTCCGATCTCGTTAACAAGGTACATGACTGTCTTTCCGACGGCTGCGACCTGTCGCTCGTGCGTAGGTTTCCCGTTTCCGGTACTGTTATTGTTGTCTGTGCCGTCTGTCCAGAAGAGGCCGTGACGTGGACCCGAGCCGAAGGTTACATTTACTGGTTCGCAGGTGTGTAGGTGGCCTGAGTTGGGGTCGATGTTGTAGATTCGGAGGAGGTCTGCGCCTAGATCGGGGGAGATGACGAAGGAGCCTGTTGGGTCGAGGAAGACTTCGTGGGGGTGGGGAGAGTCTTGTTGGGCGGTTGCGCCCTTGTGATCCATTGTGAAGTGGAATGTTTGTTTAGCTGGGCTGTTGGGCTTTAGAGGGAGGGCGAAGGTTGAGACGGCTGATCCTTCGCTGTTAGGAGTTAGTTATATTTTCTCGTTGTGATGTATACCTATCTATTGAACATGAAAGTCAAAGGGACTACAGAACACTTACTAATGCGCAATGGCAATGAATTTATCATCTCCACTCCCTTCATAGATCACGCTATTCACACCACCGCCAACCGTGTTTGTCGTCGCAACCTCCTTCAACTTTGCCCCAGGTCCAACAGAGTAAGCACTCAGGGAACCATGTGTACTCGCATCTGCTGTCCCATTTTCATCTGAGCAGTACACGATCTTACTTTCCGGATCATATGTCAACCAACTCGGCATGGCACCACATGTCTTTTGTGTATCAGATATAGACAACTTATCCCCGTTCAACGACAATGTATAAACATTGCCATTATAATGCGTCACCCAAAGGTGTTCGGCCGCGTCCGGGTGTGGTTTATCCTGGACATTAAGGTTTGTCCGAGCCGACACGACAGTCGTAGACAGGGAGAGAAGGCCCGTAAGAAGGCTTGTTTGAAGACGCATCTTGACTGTAGTGGTAGAGACAATAGTTCTTCACGCAATTCAAGTGAACAATTCCGTTGTTAGGCCTGGCTTAAGAGAAAAGAAGAAAAGGTCCAGTGTAGGTAGTATTTAGTGGATACTGAAAGAGGTTGGTATGCAATAGCAACGCGCACGCGAGCCGGGACTCCGAATTCCGCGCAAACTAGGATGTTTTTGTTCAAAACCCCGTGCAGAAGTGCAGTGGTACTGGATTCATGACGAGTGCCGAGACCCTTTCGTGGGAGGGATGGGGGGATTGGAATGGATCGACATGGGCTTTTGGGGGTGGTGGATGCATTGTAGTGGGGATTTGGTGGAGATTGAGGGGGGTTGGGAGTCAAGGGGCTTGGCTGCAGAATTGAGGTTGGAGATTGGAGATTGTTTGTGCTAGTTTGACATTAATTTAGTTTAATCAATGTTTCGAATGCTTTAGGCTGGGCTTATGGTGGATTCCAATGAGGTTGGGTTTTGGTAAGGTTGCACTTGTGGTAGACTGACTGCTTCTATAGTATGTGAACGATCCCGTCTAGCCCGGGGGTTTATTCCCGTGTTTGCAGGTTTTGGGAGAGAGTTTGTTGATCTCATCCGATATTTATCCGAGAATCAGGCGTACCTGGCAGTTGATCGAAAGATCCGGCAGATGTGTTTGCTTGATTTTTATTTTATTTTTGCTTTCTCTTGGCCCCTGTAGGTACAAGAGGGTGGGGTAAGGCTTGGTTGGCTGAGAGGGGCAGGGCGATACATGTCACCTTTTCTCACCCCTCATCACCAAAAACGTTAGGCTCAGTGCTTCGCCTTGGACGAAAAGACTCAAGCTAGGCGGCCTTTTAGTTTGGGCTGTTACATGATGTTGCATTAGTATGGCCTCTACCGCCGCGTTCAACGGGCTGGGAAACCAGGGGGCTCAGATAGGCGTCATTGATGGTAACACCACATCTAGTACATCTCATCCCCAAAAATGAATACATTCAATCGTTGTCTATAATCTACAATCCATCTCATCGCATTCCGAAAATCGCAAGGCTAGGGTGGAATCAGCAAGGTCTGCGAAACCTACAAAACATCGATACTCGAAATTGATGACAAAATTCCATCGAAATGAAGCCCCAAGGGCGAGCTTCTTAATTACTCCCACTTGCGGATCTTGACAAATAAAGAGTCCATGAACTTTGAAATTTCATGAAAACTAAGATGACAGCGAAGATAATCGTTGAGCAGCTCCAGATCAAAGCGGATTCGGGGAAAGGCAAGACGAAATTGAAGCATTAAGCTCCTCCGTGGCATGATTGATTAATAAAGAGCACAACTGCCAGTAGCGATTCCATAATTAGCTCATTATTCAATTTTCTTCTGTCAAACCCACCAACCGCTGGCAGTATTATTGGCTACGACAGTAGTAGTAGTAGTAGTAGTAGTATCTTGTCCAAAGCTTGGTATTCATGCTCAGTGAAGATAAACCCTCCTTTTCTAGTATGTCAAGAACATTTTGAACAATATACAATGCACAGCGGATTTTTGGTTCCTTCTTCAAATGAATCAAGCAAATAAAACTGTATTGCAGATGCTATCGAGACCTAAATTCAGTTCAAGGTTGATAGGCAGCGCTGGCATGGCAGGCATCTGGGATTTGAACCTGAAAGAACCACGATATTCAACTTAGGTACTAGTAGGTGCTACTACATGCCCACATAGACATCTAGACGTGCTTGCAGATCAGCTACTAGGTAGTAATCTCGTGGTTGCATCACAGTCGGGACAAGTCATAGGTAACAAACAAACAGTGACCATGAATGGCAGGGTTATGTTAATTCTATCTGCTTCAAGTTAGCTCAGAATTGTGAGAAAAAACCCCAGTACGTACACCCAGGTTGAGTAAATTCCCAGAGCAAAATCTATACTAGTTCAAACCTTGGAACCTTGGAAATTCATCCAAAAACTGCCGATGGCGATCGGTGACCCAAATATAAATACTACATATTTATGTGGAAACATTACTTACTAGGTAGGGGCAGCCCTCAGGCTTAGAATACACGTGTATTTAAGGAGTGTCAATTATGAGCTTATAACTTGAATAAGTTCTTACCTACTAATGTATTGATTCTCTTCTCTCATCCAACTTGAAAAACTCCTGAAATCCAACATATTGCACGCCAGGACTATGCAGGGCCCGGAATATTAATATTCCGATAATCATATGAGGTTTAGCTCAGTTCTCGCCAGCATCTCTCCGAAATGATCAGGAATTCACGATGTACATGCAACCACAAAGATCAGAGTCACAGAATCAATTACACTGAGCTCAAAATTTGAATATCCGAGGGATATGACTAGCTTTGCGTGTGGGAGTTCCTGAGCGCGTACGAGTGACCAAATTCCTAATACGTGTAGGGTCTGCCATCAACAACGTCGTGCTTCCATATAACGGAGCTACTGGGAAAGCCAGAACGATATTGCTATGACATTGATATTCACTTGAGAGCTGGTGGCTGATGATGCAAATTTGATGTGCTGGCCTTGAGGCGAATGACTGCCAATATATTTTTGCCTCGACTTCTTTCAGCCAATTATGGATGCCCTGCGTGAGCTACGAAATTCCAAGCAAAGCGTTATGCGCGTGAACCGACAGCGTGGCAGCCCAACTCAACGAAAAAGTCGATCAGCTGTGTCTTGTTTTCCGTGTCGGCGGCGTAAGGTGAAATGCGATCGTCTGGCTCCTTGTGGCCAATGCATCCGGCGTAGCTCAACCGAAGCGTGTGATTATTTTCCGAACGCTAGCAAGGAAGGGACGACGATATCTGCCTCACCTAACATACGTGGTGACTCTATGAGTGACATGACACAAGGCGATGTCGTAGAAAGTCAGACAAAGCCCCCTTCTACAAGTGGTAACAGCTTGGTGCTCTCAGAAGCCATTATCCATCCTGCCACAAGTCCCACTTTACTATGCAACCATTCTTCTCCAATCTCACCAGCCCCAATGATGGGAAGTGTGGAATCTCTCACTCCGTCTTGCTTCCATGGCTCGGGGACAAGGACGAGGTATTTTGGGCGAAGCCATTGGGCATTGACGTTAGACATGGTAAGAAAGATCTTATATCCTGATCTTGATTTACCGCTAACAAGAACACTATAGTTTCCAGATCTCAAAGCACATCTTCAAAAGTATCATGGGGCCAAGAAAGGTCCGCAGGGCTCGGATTTACATGATCACCAAGGTGTTAGATGCGCAAAGCAAAAACGACTGCAAACGACATATCAAACGCCCGTTCAGTCGGATTCACATCCACAGAGACTCGACACCTTGGTTCCACCTCGCAACGTAACGGATAAGCTAATCGAACTTTATTTCTCGACATTTGAAACCACTTTTCGTGTCATCCATGCTCCTCGATTTCTAGTCGAGTACGAGGAATTTTGGAGTTCGAAGAACAGCGAAACTTCTAAAATTTGGGGGAGGGACGTGTTTTCAGCAAAGCTACTGGGTGTAATATCGTGTGCGGCATCTCTTGCAGATACCCAGCTTCTGAGTGCAGAAGAAAAAACCCAAGTGTCCAACCAGACAGCCAAAGAGTGGATACAGATTTTAGGATCTTGGGCCAAGACCGTCACTACATATGCAAAGTTGGATCTTGAATATATTCAGGTCATGTGTCTGATGCTAATCGCACGACAAGCTATCGCCTTTGAGGGTGACCTTTCATGGCTAGGGGCAGGATCTCTCATACGAGAGGCGATGATGATAGGTCTTCACCGGGACCCTTGCAATTTCAAAGGCATATCGCCGTTTTTGGCTGAAACACGCCGAAGACTTTGGTATACCATTGTCGAAGTAGATCTTCAAGCTGCTTTAGATACTGGCGTTCCACCCACGATATCCGAAGATGAGTTCGATTGCGCTCCGCCGTCGAATCTGAATGATGAAGATCTATCCCTCGACTTGACTGTGTTACCTCCCTCAAAACCGCCATCTGTTTTCACTAGAACATCTTTTCAGGTCTCACTGTCGCAAACATTGAGTTCTAGAATTAAGGTTGTCAAGATTGTTAACCGGATCCGCTTGAAGTCCAGTTATCAGGATGTATTGGACCTCAGTGAACTTATTACGAAGAGTCTGTCCCAGTCACCATTTCTAGTTCCTAATTATATCTCAAGTGGGGATGATGCTTCGTTCTCCGATTTCCGAAAATCACTTTACCTTTTCGTCGTTTATCGATACATTCTCGCTCTCCATAGACCCTTCGTCCTTAGCCTTGCAGAGGCCCGAAACGAAATGTATACGTTCTCCAGGCAGATATGCATACAAGCGTGCCTGTCGCTATTGTCGCCACTCAAACTTGACGACTCATCATCGGAGACTAAAGATATAGTACTATACCCGCACATTTTGCGTCTCCGGGGTGGCATGTTTCGAAGCGAGTTGTTCCATGCAGCCGTGACCCTTTGTTTCGAGCTTCGACTTCAGGTCAAAGATAGCACGCTGCCTTCACTTCCTGGTGCTGCGACAGATTATATAACCCAAGACAAAAGTCAACGCGAGATTCTGTTGGATAGTGTGAAGAGTGCCATCAAGTACTTTGAATTCAAGGTGCGAACAGAGAAGCAGGCGTGCAAAGCTTTCATGCTTCTTAACATGGTATACGTGTCCGCACAGAGTGAATTGTTGTCGGGGATGGAGAGCCACAAAAACTGCGACAATGCCACTGGCGACCTAACTTTAGAGAATGCATGCCCGCTCGCAGCTCGCCGATGCCGGGAACTGTTGCTTGAAGGGGGTGGCCAAGCAGATTGTCAGCATTCGGAAGAAAATTGGCTGGGCTATCCAGGAAATCCATTTATGGTCAGTGCGATCCACATTGTTAGATATGCCAAAAATGAAGACTAATATTTGCATGATGCAGAATAAAGAAATCACCGAATGTCAAGTTCAACCGGGAAATACACAGCCAAATTCCTCAGCACCGACAGAGCTGAGTGATCTAGGTCCAAGCTCAGCGATACCTCTAGAGAGCTCTGATCGTGATCTTTTTGTAAGTTCTATAATATTTATACCAACTAAAAGCTCCCTTGCTAAATATTCATCTCAGGATCTATCTTTTGACTGGGGCATGTATCTCGATCCAACGTACCTGGACGAGAGCGGAAATTTATGGCCCTTGATGGACCCTCTGATATAGAGCTTCCAGAGCTTTAAATTTACAGCAAGCCAATTTACATTGCTGTCTTTGATCTATAATAACCAACCTAGCCTATGAGCTGCAACCTTGGAAGCATACACACTGTCGTATTCGGCTTCATTGCCTATTTAGGCATGCGCCATCTCCGAGAGTGGGCCCAAATCGCTCAGCTACTTGCCTGATTGGAGAAGCATGCATCAGCGAATGAAAACATTCAGCTACGAAGGATCTAAGCGATGTTACAGGAAATTGGTCGTCTTCAAAACCAAGCTTTCTAGTGTTCATTATAAGAAGAGTGGGACCTGCCACCGAAACTTTCACATCTCAACTCAAGGCTCATGGCCCTCATTGACAACAAGTTTGCTCCAAGCATAAACTTGCACATACCGCTTTGCACTGGTTCAAAGAGGCATCTATAGACTCTTGTCTCATGCCATCATTGGATTCACGGTTCATGTCAACAGCAGCTCCTTCAACGGAAGCGACATTTGAGCTCTGCCGTGGAATGTGCGCTTCCGGCTGTAAGGTGATGGAATGAATACCATATTCATGGAAACATTCTCTGATGGTCTTTGCGAGGCTCTCGAATTCCGGCAAAATGTCACTGTCCAAGACGACATGTGCTGAAGCAAGTGACTTCTCTTGGTTGAGGCGCCAGATGTGGAGTTCGTGGATGGCGAGGATACCGGGTATCTGATCCAAGTTAGAATACAATGCATATTATAAGATAATCATGAGCTGCATACCTTTTCGAGGTCATCCTTCACGTCATCATAGTCAACGCCCTGAGGTGCGCTTTGGAGAAGAATAAGGCCGGATTGTTTGACTGTTTTCGTAAGTATTGGATCTGATGAAATTAAAATCGACATGCTTACTGAGAGGAATGGAAGAGATGAAAATCATTATCGCGATTCCCATACTGACGGCAGGGTCCGCGTAAAACCTTCCGCCATAGTTTGCAAACCAAATCACTGCCGCTGCGATGATAACTCCAATGTTATTTGCACAATCGCCGATAACATGAATCAGAACTCCCATCATGGCAAGATCACGGTGCTTTCCATGAGAGGAGCTATTTGCGGATTTGGTATGATTGTGATGAGCATGCTGGTCAAATCAGCAATGTGAAATGGCGAGCTTATCGGGTTGCTATATTTTAGCTTACCTTTTCCTTCACCAAGCTCGTAGAAGCCGAATCTTCGGTCGTTTGGGAACCTTCGTCATGGCCATGGTTATGCCCGTGTTCATGGTCTATAAAGTCAAAAGTGTTAGCGCGGATACATGAGAGAACAACATTTTCAAACGAAAAGGAAAGAAAAAAAAAACTTACCATGTAGAAATAATACGCTAATAATGTTCAATCCAAAGCCGACGCATCCCATGATCAAGACCAGCTTTGGTTGTTCGACCCCTAGCATTTGAATAATCAGATGCTGCGTTCAAATCAATACTTCAAACAAAGAACTTACGTTGCATGGAAACAAATCTCCCAAGAGACTGTAAGAAAACACTAATTCCCAATCCAAAGAGTAAAACGCCATTGAAAAAGGCACCAAGTAATTGAATCCGTTGCCAACCAAATGTAAGAGCTTTCGGCGGTGTGCCTTTTTCAGCAATCTGATTTCATTAGTACATGTTCACGTTACTTTCTAGATATGGAGCAATCTCTTGACTTACTATTGCAGCAGCAAGGGCAATCGCAAACCCCACTAGATCATTCAGCTATTCACAATAATTAGTGTTGATTCAGTTGGAGAGTCCGCCGAAGGGGATGACATACATAGTGGAAAGCATCTGCAATCAAGGCTAGAGAGTGTGTATAGAAACCGACTATAAGAAAAATGTAAGCATATATTTCTATCTAATGCGATCAAGCAAGACCAATTGATGTTGGTTCTGGCAATAAGGACTTACCAGATATCTCGGCAATGAAGAAACAAAGTGATATGCAAAGTACAGCGCTGAGTCGCTGAACGCGGGATATTTTGAAGCCCATAATGCGTTATAATTATTGAAGATATCTGATGTTTTGTTTGAGTTAAAAGTATATTCAATGAAGGATACTTGTCCAAGAAGTTGCTCTTATATGCAGATGGCAAGAGCGATGGAGCAACGGAGCTCGGTGATGAAAGCTGCCTATTTAGGTAAGTACGGAGTCCGAGAACTGTAAACACTGCGCACGTGATACGACACACCGGGGCTCGCTATATTTCTGTGCAATTCTAGAAGAATACTATTGAAAATTGAAATAAACTTGAATTAAGACAATTTCATGAATTTCATTAGATTATCACTATACATATAGTTGCTAAAACCCCGAATGGTACATATGTACCATTGTGCAAAGCCACACTAAGAACTATCAGGCAAAGTATACGCATCAAAGAACTGCGGACGAAAAGCTGGACTGCGTACAAATTCCACCGCAATAGAGACATCACGCTCCTTAATTGAGCCAGGAGTATCAGGCTGAGGTCTCGAGCCGTCAAACGTACGAACCATGAATCCCATCAAGCTCTTTAATGCGACCACCCGCTCTTCAGCTTCAGGCACAGCACGAAGTGTTTCTGCGGTCAAGGCAGGCATATAATATAACAGCACTGCTTCGCCGTCATCAATACCGGTAACATTTAATCCAGCAACGAGAGAGTCCACCTCCGGCAATTCCGTAAAAGCGGTTTGAAATTGCTCTGCTGTTGACTTATCAGCCACACGTCCCATAGCAAATAGACGAAGAAGAGCGCGCTCGGAAGGATTGCTTGGTGATAAAAGGGTGGGGAATCCCTTATCAGCAATTAATTGGCCCCGATTCTGTAGGACCTGATTATAGGCCTCCTTCAGTGAAGTTTCGGGCTCGCTCTTTTGATCGGTAACTATATCTTCAAGAATTGGCCAGGCCTGAAGGAACGATTGACAGACTGGCTCGATCATTCGCTTTGCACCACAGCTGTCCATATGAGCGCCAGCACCTGCTACATCAAACATTATCTCGTGATATTTGAGTGTAAAAGCGCGAGGATTTTCACGGAATTGGAGGATAGGCTTTAAGCTGCCGGGCACGTTTTCTCCCTGCATCAATTGTGGGATGTTTAGCGTGGCGCCAACGTTGATCCCAAGTATCACATCATTTCGACGGGCTTCGGATAGTAGACCCAATGGTTTATCCAGTATACCACATGCGACAGCCTGGGAAAGAATCGCGTCGTGATTTACATTTTCCTTTGCGCCACTCCGCGCGGCGATCTCATCGGTTAAGTGCGGGTCCTTTCCCATATCGCCCACAACGAGGGCTATGACCAAAGCAAGAAGGTGATCCGGATCATTGAATGAGGGGAGAGCCTTATCTCTGAACGTTTTGAACGTCTGCTCCGATACTTTCACAGCCTGGTGTGACGAAAAGGCTTCATATTCATCGGCGAGTATCCACTTCACCGCACGGACATTGGTAATGGTTCGATTTACTTCGTCAAAATCCTCATTGAACAATAATCGTGACGGACTGAGTGCCTTCTCAGTAAGGTTTCCTTCAGGACAAGCTTGACCGTGACCATTTTGTTCCACTGCGCGGGGGACATTTTTCAAGTGGTCGATCTCCGGTGTAAACTGCGCGTAGAGTAGGCGGACCAAGTCCTCATCGGGTAATGACGCCAGCTCTCCATTGTTTACGACTTCGATAAAGGTGCGCTCCATGTTTGTTCTGGAATGAACCAGTGTCTGGGAGAAATGAGGTGATATTTATCGCATCACATGTTAAGCAGGGCTGGTGGCTGAAGCGGGGTGGGACAGTCCACTTGAGGTGGAGTTAGGAGCGGCTGAGATCTGATTTAAGCCTATCAACTACATGCATAAGGACCTCGGACGATCGTGTTTCCACTTTTTGAGTGTGCCGTGAAAACTCAGCCCCTCCAAGAACAAGGAAGGCAGAATGGGTTTTCCTGAAGAATCATTTCAGCATTGGAGCTACCTACAGGCTAAATCTTGTGGCAAGCATGATGTAGTTTCTGCGCCAAACAACTGGGTGAACTTCAAAACGCAACTTCAAGATCAATGCTTACTCCGGAGATGTCATTGTCTGTAAACAGAAACAAAAGATCAGTTCCTCTTCGCCCAAGAAATACGGAGCCTTTGATTTCAACTTTCTCCACCAAGTGGATTCCTGAGCAGTTTCCTTTGGTCTATCGATCACGCCACTACATCTCACCAAAGATCATTAGCATCATTCTCAGCTTTCAATTGCCAATTTATCCCACGTAAGACAAAAATATAACAGCTCATATGAAATCACCGCGCACATTGACATTGCCATTGAGATGAGCTGTGGGAATAAACTCAAGGGGAGTATGATTTAACCCGTGGCCCCGGGAGTAGGGGCGGGGGCTGCAAGCTCAGAAACATTTGAAGGTCTTAAATGCCGACTCTCTTCGATTATTTTTAGAGCACATTTAATACAAGAAATCCGTTGTGCAATAGCAATATAAAGACATGTTGGAAAATTCAGCGAAGCTATTGATTTCAAGTTCAACGTTGGTCAATTTTCAGCAAGGCAAAGTCATACCGAGGATTTTAGCCCGAAACTCTTTTCAGAGATTACTACATCGTGCTTCATTAGTCATTATCCCATGAAGCACGGCGATTCACTATTAAAATGTTCAAATGTTTCTTTTCTACTATGATGACGTGAGACAAGGAAAGCTGAAATACACACCTCATCCGATAGGAGAGTAAGCTGGATCGTGGCAGGATATGATTGTTGAAATGCTCATCCAACCGCATCCAGATACCTCATCTTGAACGACAGGAGCAGGTACGTGATTGTAGCTTATTTTCCTTTAACTCTTTTTTTTTAAAAAATTCGCCCTATATCTCCAAGAATGGCTATGACCCCAATAACAAAGACGGACATCGGCGAATTCCCTAAATGGCAATGAGACAACGACGTGACGCGTCGTAGGTTATAAGGTGCGTTTAGCATACGTCTACTTGTGTACTTTCCATTTCCTACATGCCAGCTCCATCAGGTAGCTCTGCATAATTCGGTACTTTAATGATCATAACGTGATATTTGCCCAGTTCCAGATCGATTCCAGAATGAACCCCCAGCCTTATGCATGTCACCAAAAATCCCCACAAGCTTGCGGGTCCAGTTGCAGCTACTAAGACAGCCCTATGGAAATTGGCCGTAAGCTCACGTATAAATGCCATAAATTCGTGACATACACAGTCCCTTAGACCACATTCTTGGGTAAATACTAATCTCTTACGTTCTACAAGCATCTGCATCTAATGGGATGAAAATGAAGCATAATTGATAATAAATCATTGTTTCAAAGTATCGAAGTCGTAGGTTGAAATTGAAGTCCAGCCTAGAGGGTAAAGCACTTAACCCAGCATAACGCCATGGCTCATCATAATAGTCCCAGCAATGAAAATCAAAGAGACCTTAAAGCAAAAAATAAAGGGCGGATACCATCCTGCCCGCCTAACCAACCGGCGCTCGCTGAACAAACAAAAAATAAATATGAAGCAAATAAATCCAGTAGGATAGAAAGGGCCAAATAGAAATGGAAGCAATGAGGATGAAGAATGGAGGGATAATCTGATCGATGGGATCGGATCTCCGCGCCATGGAGAAGATACGTAGGTGAAATGATGGTTCTGCGATGGCTGGAATGAAGACCATCGAGTTGCATTCAGATCAAACTTCAATACCAAAAAATGTAAATCCGAATTCCTGGCCTCCCGCCGATTTTTGTTTTAGGGTCGCCTGCGATCGTAGATATAGATAGTCGTACAGTACGTAAGACGTAATGGACGAAGGAGAGTCGTGAAATGAATAATAGTACAGAGAAAACAGTGACTCTTGGAGTGTCCGTTTCGTAAAGTATCATTGCACAGCACGGCACTTATCTACCGGCTGAGTGTTGACCAGACGGTGCTAAGCCATCCGGTGGGAACACCGAGTTCGGAAGGTTGGACAAGTGAGAATTGTGCCCAGTCGCCTCCGTCGAGGAATGCCATCACATCGTCGCCACCGAGGCTTGTAGAAAGGTTGCTAGTAGATAAGAAGGTTGTATCAGGGGCTTCGGTCGAGGTCAAGGGTGGTGAAGGTGCCAGTTGGGTAACTGGTCCAGGTGGTGGGAGGACAGGTGCATGTGGGGCAGCAGCATTGATGGGCGGTAAAGACTGTGAGTATGGAGTTGCTGATGGCCGCGATGGAAGCCAGGAATTGATTGGCTGTAAGCGGTTGCTTGTTGCAGGTAGATACTGCGATGGGGATTGGGTAGTGGCGGCTAGAGATGGTAGATTGGGAGGTGATGAAGATGAGGTGTACATAGGGCCATCTGGGTGGTGTTGTTGCAGCGAAGGCAACGAGTAGGGCGATTGGGATGGCATGGGCCGATTGGTATTGGGCAAGGGAAGGCTTGGGCGACGGTCTCCTTCATGGCCAGGCAAAGGCATGCCCGGGCTGTTGACAGGGACCCATGACTCGCGACGACCACCAGGACCATCTAAGGGGTCACCGGGATCGCCGACATCACTCTTGACAGCATTGCTGCCAGCATCGCTTAGGTTGGTAATACGATCTGGCATCAATTCTCCACCAATAGCAATCGCTGTGCCGTCATCCTCAATAGATTCCTGCAGCTGGTCTTCAATAGACCCGAAGTCCAGAAAGAGCTTCTCAAGGAGCTTGAATTCTTCCAAGCCACCACCTAGAGCGCCTTCCCGTATTGATCTTAGTCCATTGGAAGCGGCATGTTCAGACGCATCTGACATGCTGTCCAGGCGGTTCCGGGAATAGCGACGGAAATCGCGCTTAACCCGGGAGAAGTAACTGTGGAGACGATTCAGAGTCCGGAACCATCCAGTAGACATTTTAAGACGCGGCCGCATCTCCCGTAGAATATCAAGAGCTTTGCGAGCTTGCACTGCCCCAGGAAGATGGCTGTCATGGCTAGCAGGCGGAGACCTAGCAGCCAAGAGACCATCGGGATCCATGTGAGGGAAGTGAAATCCGTATACCCCAACGAATGCAGCATTGTAAATAGCGAACCCAACTAATGGGTTCTCAACGAGAGCGCCACGGCCTTGGCAGGTTGCAACAAGGTCAATCATCTGCCGGGCTGCTTTGAAGATTTCCCGAGCACTGTCGCGCCAAAAGGTTTCAGGTGGGCCATTGACCTTGTCCGAGGGCAACAAAGGCTCGTCCAGGGGTCCGACGGGCTCATTGCAACGGATTGGTAGGAAGGGAATGTAGGCACGGTGTAACACAATGACAGACAAGAAGTAAACCACATGCATCATAGTGTAAGAAGCAAGCGTGGTCTTGTACATGATATGGGTGTCTGTATTCCGAACCGAGTACTGCAGGTTCCGGGAGAGGCTATCCTGAAATTCGTTCAACTGCAGGCGAAGAGTCGCAAAGCGGGATTCAGAGTGCCATGGGGGATACTGCTCGGTTCTTCTGCCACCAGCACAAGACCACTTCGCGATGCTGCCCCAGATACGGATGATTCGAATGACTCGGCTCAATACTGATTCTTCAGCGCCAACTTCCCACCGGTCGACTTCATCCTCACTCGAGTCCTTCCGGCGTGAGATGGGGGACCAAGCCTTACCATCAGGGGTACCATTAGTCTGAGGGATCTTTTCATCGCCGAATCCAAGACTTTGCCGAATGCTCGGGATCTGAACACCCTGGCTGCCGAAGCTTTGCGGTCGGCGTACCGTCGGCTCGTTAAGCCGGGCCGTCCTCACGCGTTCTCCGAAAGCAAAAGCATTGTCGCTCGGAAGTTGGATTCCGAGGTCTTTGACATCGATCATTCGCGGTCGATATTTCCCGCTGCTCAAGCATCGGTCCAGAATGAAACAAGCCCAAAATGTGCGGCGCTTCGTCTCTTGTGCGATGATATCATCAGATGTTTGTTCCTTGGTTTCAATGCGACGAGGAATACCGAAGTGATCTGTTTCTGTCTTGAATCCAGGCGATGATCGAGAGAAATCCCGTGGAGGGAACTCATTCTCTAGTTCGAAGGGCAGTCCCATAGTCTGCGCGAGGCGGATAGCCATACCTACGTAGACCCAAGCACTCTTACCACGGCACATGCCCCATTCGTGAAGTGCAAGCATTAGTAGAGCCTGTACACGTGCTAGATCAGGAACAGCCAGACTAGCCCCATCCAGACCGGCCAGCCGGCTGCGTAACGCTGTCGCATAGAATTCGGAAGCCGCAAGAGGGTTTGATGGATGACCGGGAGATACAGGAGAGTGGAAAGCGACGAGTGGTGGGTGGAAACGAGCGGTCAAAGCAAGCACGCCCAAGGGGATCAACGAAGCCGATGGATCAGCCTTGGAGACAGAATTTCGCACTTGTTCATGGCCATCGACTTGAACCGGGGTTGGTGGAGCGGGTGTTGATAGCTGGCGAGTTTGGTTGAGGAAAGTCGCAGGGTGTAAGAAGGGTAGATGTGTCGCGAAGTGCGACTGGAATAGATCAAAGACCGACTCCCAGACCTTTGCGGTCAGTATTGAGGCATCGAGGACATCCAGTCCGGTCTTCGATCCCGGGGAGGTCCCAGTGATGCCGGGAATTTTGCGCTGGCGTGGTCGCTTTGGTCCGTCACCCCAGTCTCCATTTCGATCCTCTCCATCTGCCAACGATGCTAAATCTCGTTTACTTCCACTGATCACGGCGGGTGTTGGGTAGACACAGTCTCGGCCGGAGGATTCGCAGGCGCGGCAGGTGGTGTCGATACCAGCATTGACACATTTAATCTTACTGCGCCTGCATCGAGCGCACGCAATGCTGGATCGCATGGTTGATAGGCGTTGGGCAGACCCCACGTCTGCGAAATTGGGTCTCGGGTCGTGTGCGCTCAATCTGGTTTATGGAGTCCCATTTATCTCCGCTTGGATGTGAGAATCGGTGGAAAAGAAAGGAACGATTCGCGATTCCGGGGGTGAAAGCCGGGGTGGGATTTCTGTGTCTCTGTCGCTCTGTCTTCCTTGCGGTATGCGTTTCTCTCTCTCTCTCTCGGTCTCGGTCTCAGTGAATACTGCGGGTGGTTGACTCTTTCCTTGTTGGCTGTTGTCTTTTGGTTACTGACTGATAAATATGAGCTGATGGACAGATGGGATCCGCGACCGCCGCAAGCACATACCTCTGTTGGCGCACCTGGTATCTGTGAAGGGAGAATATGTCAAGGGAAAGGAAGAGTGTGGGGGAAAAGAAAGTGCAGGTCGGGGCACCGGGACCGGGAATGCGCTTTGGGGTCGGGAGGGAACGGAGTAACGTAAAATACGATATTTATTTAATTATTTTTATTATTTTTTGAATCCCATTTTTAATGTGGGGAAGACATTATTTTTTTTTTTTAAATTACCCTCGAGAACAGGAGAGCCGAGAGCCGCTGGGGAACTGGGCATTTGAAATTGCGGAGGCCCAAGGTATGCAAGGACGCGCGCTGGCTTGATTCGTGGAGAGTGGAGCCCCCAGGTTTCCGGGTGCCGAGCAAGAGAATGGGGCCGATTACCGTACAGAGAGAGTGGGAATGGGAATGGCAGTTGATTCCAGGTGATCAAGGAAGAAACTTAATAATATATATATATATATATCTATGTCAAAGCTGCATATAGATGGTCAAGAGAATATCTACCTTGTATTTATGTAGAATTTGAAAATTGATCTCGCTAAAGAGTAGGTATACGGCACCGCTTGAGTTCGCATCCTGTGCGCCGTACACGCCGTACCGTATTTACCCCATACCCCCCTTTAACCCCATGTCCGCCCGGGTACCGAGGATGATGATACCTACTGGACTTCCCCCCGACACCGACGGGTTAGGCAGTTGAAGACGAGCCAATTTCAAAGGAATATGAACCCCAGGTTCCTCGGAGAACTCACGAGTTCTGGCATTCAGAGGTTTCACCCAGCAGAGACCCCCCGTTTTTTCTTCTCTCATTTCCTGCAATGTTTGCTGGCCCGAGCTGACCATGATCTCATGATCGTCGCCTTGCTCAACCCGACACCTCTCCCGACATCAACGCTGGACCGAAAGCCACCATGGGCAACCCGTGGAACGTTTTCAATATTCCCATGTCGCACCGTGCTGGTCCAAGTCCAGATGAGAACGCTGCCCGGCCGGAATATCAATTCCTACTGTCGCTTTCCGTGCCATACTAATCACCCGGAAAAATCGATTCACTACGCACACAAGATGTACAAACATAAAAACCGTACGTATTACTATTAACTCGGGTAGACCATGGACCCCACGGTAGATACGGGGAGGGAGGACCCAAGAAATAGACAGAACTCGAGAGATCTTCGGAACAAGACAACGCATCTCGCAAGAGGGGGAGGGACAAGAGGGTTGTCGATGGATTTTACACCTGCTCTGGGATCATCCCGTCCTTACCTTGAACCCACGGACCTTGCTGAGTCTTCTGGGCCTCTGGAACTCTCTGGGCTTCGCGCGGCTGATGCCCGATCGGCAAATGTCCAGCCAGCGGCCAGTTGGACAGATCGAAAAACATACGGAGTAAAGAAAACAAAAAACCCAAAACATGAAAGAAAAAAAAGAAAAAAAAAAAAAAAAAAAAACGGACCCAAAGATGACACCGGTTAATCCAATTTGCCGCCCCGACTCGGGAACTCCAGATCAAGTAAACGGCACGAAATTCATCCACTTCAAAAAAGAAAACAGAATAAAAGAATAATACCAGTGTCGGGGAGTACAGCGACATTTGCAACGGTGGCTGGGGTTAGACCCAAATGCACTCCACATCCTGGAAGATGAATGGACAGGGGACGGTTGGGCCTAGGGCTTAGGTTTTCTGGTTACCTTCTTCCCACATGGCATTCAATCATTTTCATTGGACTTGGAGTGAACAAAGGGGGATCCACGAAAAGTAAATAGACAAACAGTCCGAGACCCATTATAAGCCAAAATGAGGGGGAGGAGAGGGGAGACCCAAGTTCGGGATGGTCCCATCTGTGATCCCTCGGGTATAGAAGCGACGGGGACAATCTCCTCAAATGGGCATCAGTGGACCGTCGGTGAGAGTGACAGAGAGCACAGTTCACATTCTCGTAGATGCGTTGCCCCTTCCCCCCGGAATTGTCTTTTCTGTGCTTTGCTCACCCTCCAATCAACCCACTCCTCAACCCCTCCATCCAATCGATCGTCCCTGAGCTGATTGACCCCGGGGCTCCCCGCGGGGAGCAGCGAGATCCGCAACTGATCCTCGTTCCTCCAATCCGGAAGTTACATCAATTACATCAGTTGCATTTTGGCGTTATTATTATTTTATTCTTTCTTTTTTCTATCCCTCGCTAGCACAAGTGGCGGCCAGGATCGGCCTACTCTTCTGCGCTCGTCCGTGATGATTGATGACGGCGGCCTCCGTACCGTATACCGTGTCACCTTGTCAGAAGGAGTCCGTGCTAACGAGAAATGCATCGTCACCCCCGGTAATCCCGTGTTCTTCTGTGGTATTGTTGGCTTTATTTGCTTTCTCTTTATTATTAGATGGGTTGATTCCCTTGGCTCTAACCATTCATGCCGGGGGATGTCGCTCGGCTGGAGAATGCCACCCTGATAATCTAACTCTTTCGTCCGGAGTCCTCTAGCTCGGAACATTTAGAAGCGAAGTCTTACCGTAATGGCATCACGGGCTCTGCTGATCCTGATCCTGGCCCTTTCATCCAGGCTGCAGCAAAGAACCCGATGCCGAGCTGCATCGGCGATCCGATTAGTACATATACAAGACCAAATAACCTGTTTTTAGGACTCGAGTTTATTCTATTTTATTCTAGGATGCATATAGAATAAAAATCACCCCCTTTGAAAGGGTAAGGGGGCAAGCAAACATGAAGGGGGAGGCAGTTCCATCGGGAATCGGCGAGTGTTTCCTGTTTCTTACTATGTTCCAAGGTTACCTACTTCATACGGGGTTCTCCATACGCCAGCATACTTCCTCCGTACGGATTTCTCTCCAATCCCATGTTCCCCCTTGCTCCTTTGGAATGGGGTGACACACGGGAAAGTCCTACACCGAGAAATTCCCTTTCCCCCACGGCAGTCCGCGTTTCGGCCCCGTCCGACTGGCGGTGGCATTGATTGGCCCCCAGCCTCCGAGGTGTCAGCGAACCGACCCCCGGGCAACCCCGCATTTCCTCAGTTTATATTAGGTAAGTCGGCTTGGACCCGATTTATATAGAGAAAAAAAAAGAAACAGCAAAAGTAGAAATATGAGAGGTAAATATACAGGGGCGAAAAAAAAGCGACGACATAGACAAGAGGAAGGACCTAAATAGATGCTGTCCTTGATAATCCCTGTCCTATATCAGAATCATCCTGGTCACCCCCATTGACATCATTTCAATCCCATCATGTGAACCGAATTGGAGACGGGGATATTCCTTTTGCCTCGTGTCAACAGGGCTTAGTGGGTCCTCGTTTGACTTTTCCCCGGTGGATATGTATTCTTCTCGAGTTACGGATCCTCCGTCCTCCGCCAGAGTATCCCTCGGAGCAATCCAGGTCACAGATGCGGAGAAATTAGCAATAAGAAATTAGATTAAAGAGTAAGAATCCAAACTAACGCTTAAAAGGGAATATTAAGCAGAGCCTAAGCCTCCCCCATTGGAACCCCCAACCAAAAGCACGGAGAACATTCGTCCCATCTACTCCAAACGACAGAACACCCTTTTTTTTTTTTTTTTTTTTTTTTCCCTTTTCTGCTACCATACCAACTATGTCGCATATCTCGTCTACTCTGCATAATACCCAGTTGTATAAGCCACCTCCACTCAAAAATAAATCCCCCACATCTCGCTCCGAAGCCTCTCTCCCACACAAACTTCAACCCGTGCAAAAAAAGAATCAATAAATAAAACACAATGGCAGCAAAAAAAAAAAAAAAAAGTCAATTTCGGGATTTCAGTCTTCCCCCAACATCCCGCCGGCGGTAGGCAAGCCGCCTGCCCGCCTCACTCTCTCGAGTTGTCTTGGCTGTACAAGTCCAGGTTGTGGGGCCGACATAAACGGCGAAGTCCCTATACCCTTGACCCGAACGCCGGGACAACCAGCACAACGGATCCCAAATCCTCTAGGAACGGCTGTGGAGTGTGTACCATAAAAGTATAAAGCAGAGGAAGAAACTAATTATTAATGAATCCAGATCCAACCAGAATTCCGGGCATGATCATTGGTCCAGAAAAGGTAATCGGCTAATAACCAGCTGACCATAAAAAAAAAAAAAGTGGTTCCCATTAATGGACAGCTGCTAATTTCCCCCCTCCATTTTCCCTGCCGTTCCCCAAATCTCATTACCCGATTCTTGATGGTCGGTCTTGGCCCGAGCCCTGGCTTTAATGTAGATGGGATCAGCAGAATCCCTTGCGCGTCGGATTACCGAATCGGTCTTTTCGTAGGCTCTCGGGCTTTGAAGGGAAGGCTCTGGCTATGGGGTAAGCCCTCCGAGGAGAAGGGATTCTGTCCTGACCTACAAAGTAGACCTTTCAACCAGAGACTATGTACAGCTGCTGCATTGCACAGTAACTATGGATCTGATGTCCTCGTATCGTGACTAAAGATTCTAATCCGGATAAAATTCCGATCGGGATTCGCGGGTTCCTAACCTGACGCGGAGCCGACCCCGACCGTACTAGCCGTCTACTCTACTAACCCGCACAGCAGCTAGTTAAAGTAGCTAGTCCACGGCAAAATAGAACACGAAGAAGTCGAAGCTTAGTCTATTTGGGCCCTGTGCTCGGCATGGTTGCACTATACAGAATATGTCAGGCTAAAATACTCCGTATAAAGTAATTTTCGCGCGAGGGAATATCTTCCAATCCCCACATCGGTTCGGGTAAAAAAAATCCACTTCTGGGATCCCGATTCCGAGTGCCCCGATGGCTATGTCATTGCCGGTTCAAGTCGTGTGCTTGATTCTTTACCCAGGCTTGGCTTGCTTGTTTCCGGTTTCTATTTTCAATGTTTCTGGAATGAGGTAATTTGAACTGCCAACTGGTTGACTCGGGGCCTTGTGCTGGTACTAGGTAAATAGGGTTGATTTGGGGGCTGCTATTCAAGTTGGTACTTTTGCATTTGCACAAAACGGAAATTGATCTAGACGTATTCCGTACTTTGTTCCAAGATCTGACCGATCAAGTCTATTGATATCAAGAGAGCGGATATTCTCAGGCACCTGGGTAAATAGGTACGTACAGCTAGCTTGTTTCGGCTTGAGAATTCAACTATAACTTGGAAGATTGAAGTTTTGTATGCGGAATACTATGTAGTATGGATAGTACCTGAGCAGCATGTCAGAGTCTAGGCACTGCACACACGTGCAGCTCGATCAATGAGTAATGCGATGTTTCTTTTATTCAGATGTCCACTCATAAACATTTGATTCACACAATTCGAGTCCTCATCAGTCATCTCGAGCAAACAATGTCAGTATATCCCCCTTATGATAAGTAGCTGCAACATCCAAAGCCGTGAGTCCACTCTCATTCTCCGTCCAAGGACTAAGCCCCAAATCAACGAAGATCTGGAACAGATTCGCTCCATATTCCGCGTCACTATAGTAATTCCGTCGAGAAGAAATCGCGTGCAAAATAGTGTTGCCATAATTATCAACCTCTCGCAGGCCATGCAAAGCAGCCATTCTTTCACAGTCCTCTGGATTAGAAAAACGGTCGGGGCATTCGTCACACCACGATCCATGATAGCTTTTCGGTGCCTTCACAAAAGAGAAGAGTGCTGTTTCTCCCTTTTCATTCCGTGCTGTTGGATCGCAACCCGCGTCCAAAAGTCTGTTGTAAAGGTCCGAGGCATCGTTGAAGTTTTTGTAGCCCATGTCTTCTTCAATCTGGAACTCTCGGTCGGTATTGCTGTAATCCATTAACGGTATTGAGACGTAGTGGAGTGCTGTTCGGCCATCAGCGAACACTTCTAGTGGGTTGGCACCCGCATCCAGAAGCGAAGTCACTATTTTGTGGTATAAAGGACTGTAGTTTTCCTGGTTTCCAGCACCACAATCGGTTTCCCAAACATAACTTTGATCTACGTATAGCTTGAGTGCATATCCAAGTGGCGTTTGACCCTCGTGATTGCTGTGTGTGGTCTCAGCGCCATGGTCTAGAAGAACTCGCACAGCCTCAAGGTACCCGCTCTGGATGGCATGATGGAGCGCTGTTGATCCAGATTCATCAATGGCTTTAATATCGATGCCAGCACTGATAAGATCTGTCACGACCCCGCCTTGATTCTTTGAAGGACATTTCATGCACGCTTTTATGAGAGGTGTGCAGCCTTGACCGTCTCGGGTGTTGATATCCAACCCTGTCGCGAGAAGGCGTCGTATACAGAAATTGCCGCGGCAAATCTCATGGAAAGATGTCGATGTATTGTCATACATTGAGTGAAACGGATCGGCACCATATTGGAGAAGAATCAACATAGCTGAATTGCTTGCCTCAGGATCTGCTGCGCTGAGTAGAGGATTGTGTTCATCTGTCCCATTTGGGTCTGCGCCTGCTTTCAGGAGAAGGTCCAATACATCATCACGTTTACTAACAATAGCAGAAACAAGCGGTGATTTGGACGCAGGACAATCTGACAAAAAGCTTCCTTTTTTGATAAGGAGCTCTATGATCTCAATTGATCGTTTGGTGTCAATAGCGATATTGAGTGGGGAGCCATAGCCACGAGAAGAAAGGGAGTTAGGATTAGCGCCATGCTCGAGAAGAATTCTGGCTGTTGTATCACGCCAATGACATGTGTGCCTTGCAGCTAAAGCAGCGGGAAGAGGCCGCTCATGTGTGTATTTGTCCTCTGGTCCGTTTGGTGCTGCCCCAGCCTCTAAAAGGATAGAGAGGCCATGACTATGCCACCAACGAGATCCCTTAGCCAATTTATTCAATGAATTTGTAAAAGCCTCTTTGTTCGAAATTTCCTGAATGAAGCTGGCCAAATGTTCAATCATGGAGATATTACACAGATCTCGGCTGGTAGCATTCTCGATAAGGGAAGGAAGTAACTTGGGCACATCTTCGACGTGCGGGAGTACCTGGGTCATAACAGAGGTCCAACCCCAACGAGCAACTAAATGAAGGGCGGATTGTATGTTACCAACAACAATTCTGATTGGCTTGGAAGCAATCAACTTGCTGATTAAACGCTCATTGCCAGTTGAGAAAACCCTTTCGAGAAACCGCACCTGGTCATCAGGAATTGATATGCTGTCCATTGCCGTCACGGAGGCGGATTCACTAAGACTCAGAAGGAGTTCTGCAGAGGCATCAAACGGAGTATGATTGATTTTCATATTCGCAGTGGAATGTCTCAGTTCATCAACAACATCGGCACAGCCTAGCATGGTAGCCACATCTATGGGCCAATGGTCATTTTCATCGGCAGTTGTAGGATCTGCACCGGCGGCGAGAAGCAATTGAACAACCCGACGACCTGATCTGTTAGAGTCCTCATTTGCAACTACACTACTCGTTCGAGTAGCTTCCACCCACCACAGTGACCCTGTGTACCCCTCGGGTTCCTTCTCCACGCGTGAAGGGGAAAGATTGTATGTGCGTTCAGCCTTTCTAGTCACTTGCTCATGATTTATTTCTGCTGCTGCATGCAATGGTGTTCGCTGTCTTTCATCCTTGACTTTCACATCTGCGCCCGCATTGAGTAACATCCGTACGCACTCGGGTTCACCAGATCGACATGCATAGTGTAAAGCAGATTGTCGTTTCAGGGTTAAGCCATCGATATTGAGCGAGTTTTTTTGATACAGCTCAATCAACATGCCAAGGGCATTACTCTGGCCCGACTCCGCTGCATAGTGCAAAGGCGTCTTTCCTTGGTAGTCTTTGACTCGTATGTCAGCCCCGGTTCGGACTAGTATGGACGTGTTGAGATCAGAAGCAGCGGCCGCCAAGTGAAGTGGGGTGATTCCTGATTTATCCTTGGCCTCAAAGTCAAATTGAAGTGATGGTTCAAGAAGAAACTCTACCCGAGTCATGAGGTCCATGATTTTCTCTCCATAAAGGTTGCTCTCCCAGCCACAGTCTTCAATTGCCACTGCAGCATGTAGAATTGTTCGACCTTGATGATTTTTCAAATCAGTCGGACATCCAAGTTCTATAAAAAGCTTTCCTCGTCTTTCGATTCTCTTCCAATCCGTATCATTCTGCATGAGGTGGTGCAAGATCGAATTACCGTCTTGGTCGAGAGCGCGAGGGTTAGCACCAGCACCAACGAGAACACTCGCAAGCTCCTTTACATTTCGGTTATCGCCAGAGGCGCCGCTGGGTATGAACTTGGCTAGCCAATGTAAAGCTTGAATTTCTGAGTCAGTATTCCAATGTCCCAACATTCTCAGATTATTGCTCCTGTGAACTAACCAGATTTTCCTTCATTATCAGTTTCTTGGGCATTTACGCCCAACTTCAGTAGCTCTTTAACCAAACGTACAAAGTTATCCCAATAATAGTCCGGTTTTGAGAGACCAACTAAGATGGCATTTTTCCCAGTGAAGTCTCGGGTATGAATAGACATCCCGTGCGGTGCCATTTTCATAAAAAGTCCAAGCAAGTCAATACTATAAGAGTCACAATTTGTATGAACGAGATGAAGGAATGGGGTTCTCCCAAAGTAATTTTGAATGTTCAAGTCAGAAAACTTGATCCAGCTTTCCAGTTGCGAGTCATCACTTCGATTTCGATTTCCGAGATAATAAAAGAAAGCTGTATTTCCCACCATATCTTGCTGATTAAAATCAGCCCCTAGCTCCTGAAACATAACTGGATCAGTTTTACTCCTGCGAGCAGCTACTAGCATGAGTGCCGTTGCTCTATCAGTTTGGCGCGTTGAGTTTATGTCGAGACCGGAGCGGACAAGGAGTTGAAGTATTTTTGAGGTTGGTTTTCTTAAAAGGTGAAGAGGAGATGCGCCGGTATGATCCAATATTGACGCATCGGCTCCATTATCAAGAAGAACCTGCAAAAACCACAGGGAATTCGTTTTAGTGCGGTGACAAAACTGAGACCAGAAGAACAAAGCAGTGCGACCCCGATGATCGACCGCATTAATGTCACAACCCGCAGCGAGGAGAATCTTTAGTAAGCTTTCCTCTATAGGATGATCGTGCAAATCCCATGAACAGAAGTTTGAATTACGAAGATAGTGAGGTCCTATAGCCCAACCGTGTACAGGGGTATAGCTTGGTAGAACACTTGACTCCCAACGGGCGTGCCTTGGGGCGGGAGGCTCGGGAGGCGCGTTGAAGTTCATTGAACGAACGTTTACATCTGCGCCATGCTTCAGAAGGCAACTGACCATATCATAGCGTCTATTTTGAGACGCTGCATAGAGAGCGGTGTTTCCATCGGAATTTCGATGATTTATCATACTTCGAGCCTCCTGGTTTTGAAGCAACGTCTCTACGACGTTGAATTGCCCTTCCAGAATGGCAGTGTGAAGACCTTGTAAAAGATGTGATCTTTGGGAGTGTTGAGCTAACAGCAAGACTGTTTCAACATGTCCTGCCCGGCATGCAATAAGAAAAGGAGTCTCTCGAGCTTTATGATATTCATACCTTCTACCATCGAGGTCAAAATTGGTACTAACCGATAGAGGGCTAAGTCTCTCGGCTGTTATGTCTGCACCAGCAGAAATGAGATGCTGTAAGGCTTCCACATTATTGTTATCTGCTGCGAAGTGGACGGGTTTCCCGTCTTCCTTGCTTTCGATGTCATGGCAGGCGTGGTGGTGGAGTAGCAATTCAACCACGTCATTGCTATTTGTTCTGATCGCGTATATTAGTGGTGTTACCTTCGAGCGGTCATAGACATCAAAGGTTGTGCCATTTTTGAGGAAATGGCGAACAAGGTTTGTAAGTCCATAGTGTGCTACCATGAAAAGAGGTATGTGATCTTCGCTTTTCTCGTCCCAGTGGCTGTTGTCGTTCCATATTCCACAGTCCCGTTTTCTCCAAAATGCGTATGTAGGGTTTTCGGGCGCAAAGAACTCTATGAGGCAATTGGACAGATTCTTATCAGACTCAGACCCTTTGGCAGCGTGAAAGGGCCACTCTTTAGCGGCATAATGAAGGAAGTAGTACCGCAAGTAGAGCTCTTCCCTTTCCCCGCTTTTTGCATTTTCAACTTTAGGGCCATTGAGCTCTTTACTAGCAACGTTCTTCAAATACTGAAGACAAATACACGCGATCTTACCATGAACGGAAGGGGAGTCAAGAACCGCAAAGTTTCTCTTCTGGTGGGTCATCTGAGTATGAGCGACATCGCGATTTAGAGCAAACTCTGTCAGGGAGTGGTGTATTATTTGAACAACACCATCCTCACAGACTTCCAATAGAGGGCCACATGTTGTGCGAATTCCCATTTTAGCATCGATATTCGGGTCCAGACCACCACGATCAGGTAGAGAATCCACCATAACAGCAAGTTCGAGCAGTCGCATAGGATGCGAGGAGTGCGTGGTCCATTCCAAAACAAGTCGTTGAAAATGAGAGTTTGTTCCGGACCGCAATGCATGTTCATGCAGTATATCACTGTACATATCCCCCAATCCGTCAGGAAGGGTATCAACTTGAGACAAGATATCATCTGGATGTAGCAGTAGCTTGTCGAACATAAGACGGGCATATAGAAACAGTCCCTTGCCACGATCGCAGATGCCTTTCTTAAGTAGCTCAGCCGTCTCCGGGGCAATATTCAACTGAGAGTCCTCCAGTCTCTGTGTCAGATAGAGTTCAATATCTCTATCAACGTTTCGTCGATCAAGTCGTAGATCCACAAGACACGCACCAGTCATATGACGTTCGACCTGAGGGACTTGACGACTGGTCAGAATCACTTTGACCGTCTCTGGAATTTGGCGGTTAAGGAATTCTTCAAGAAACTTGTCGGATTCTTCCCCTCGTTTCATCTCATCTAACGCATCAACCACACAGTAAACACGCTGTTTCATTGATCCTAAGCAGGTAATCAAGCTATTCCAAATTTGATCGAATGGAACAGAAGCTACATCTGAGTGGGTATCCATGAGTTTCTTCAGGGATGCCACAAGGGAAGGTGAGTGGTCAACAAGGTCATGGCAAAAGTCTTGTACCAAAGACCGAGGACTGCGATTTGTCTGAATAATTTCCCTGAAGAAGAAAAAGAGAACGATTCCATCTCCTTGGCGCCGTAAACGTCTAATCAAACTCGCTGCGACAACAGACTTTCCACAGCCGGGGATTCCCCGGATCCATATATTCCTGACCTCGTTGGATTGACTCCATTGCTTGTACTGGGTTGTTTCCAAGATCCATTCTCCTGTGCCTTGAGCATGGGAATTAAGATGTTTCCTGTACTCGCTGGCCGGACTATCAGAATCTGTCTTCTCAAGCCATGTTTTCAGCTCTCGAACAGTTTCCAGATGCTCTTCTCCATTCACTTGCATTTCTAAATGAACGGCGTTGTCATCGAGTCAGCATATGATCTTATGATCGAGAAAATGAGAAAGAATTTGAAGATACCATTCATACCTGGAGCTTGAACAACGACATAATCGGATAAATCACCCCTCTCATCGGTCGCCATCTTTGAGTGGTTGCAGGCGCTTGAAGCTTGTTGCAAATACACAATTTTCGGTCGGTCGCATGTACTTAAAGTGACGTTAAACAAAGAACGTTATCTCTGAGTCTTCTCCATTGCTGCTTTCAAACATGCGAGTTTCATTCACAATGAGTCAAGCGGTGAACAGAGCCTCATGGGGCCGCTTGGAGGGGTTGGGGCCAGACTAGTGTGATACAGTCTTGGCTCATCAATAATAGCGTTCTAAAGTTGTGGGGCTAACTTGCCACGGCCCCATGACACGTGGAAGAAGGATGTCAATTAGTATTTGGTATACAGTAATTTGATTCATCATGGAACAAGGACGTGCATCTACTTAAAGTTATTTCCCTCTGCGAGTACATCAAATTCTTCGTACCGGTTGGGCTGCCCATGAGCCATAGGGTATTAGGTTCTATCTGCACGTCCAAGTGTGGACTATGGCGATGTTCAAGTTTAGCCTCTATACAGGATATCAGGTTCAGCTCATGTAGAATATGCTACTATGTAAGACGCAGTCTGACGTGGAAGTGGTGATCTTCCGAGTCGTTGACTTCCTTCGACTCGAGTAATACCTAGGTAGCCCTGCCCACATGCACATGTACACTGGCAGGAGGCTATTCCAATGGTTGCCATGGATCCTCGTATACTACTAGTATTACACAGACATATTCTCAAAACCCTGCTCATTTCTCTCTCGTCTGGCTGAAAGCTCGATGGACATGTTATAGCAGGCTACAGCACTTGAACGAATGAGACAGTGAGCTATAGGTATTATTACTAATGCAGGAGAACAGAGAATTTGACTCGGAGATAGGAAATCTGCTCAGCACTTGAGGTTCCCAGGTGGTTTTCGTGAAAAATACCTGTCCGACCCTGTTATCAATGTGATGTTATCGATACTAGATACGTGTAGCGAGGCAGCGAGGCAGCCGTGTGATAAATTCCCCACGGCTCTCTCTCTCTCTCTCTTCTTCCCTCCAGCTTCGTTCTTCTCGTTCAATGCACACGTTCTGATCTAGCATCTGTTGAGTAAGGCTCCCTAACAGACCCAATAGAATAAATACCCTTGTCCCCGAGATCCCCAAGATGTCACATGATGCCTCTACCAGTCAGATATTAAATTGCTGACAATCCAATCTCCTGCCATTCTGCATTTGCCTAGGAATCTAGGAGCCGGCTTCAAGCTCTTCCCTACATCATCTTTCTTATTGTTCTTGACAACTCATATAGTATAGAAAGCTCTTCTTCCAAACCAAAGCGTCCTTTTTTTCCTTTCCTTCTACACCAATCTAAAGCGTATATCAATACTCTCTACCTACTAGTAGTCAATATGGACTCGGAAAAGGCCGACCTAAGCAAGATTGGTCCCTCAATCCCGCGCCCGTTTCAGATCCCAGGAGAAGAGCTCATCAAGCAACTTGAATCACCCAATTGGAAGGAACGCAAGAATCGCCCGGTGTGGTTTGAGGTAAGGTCAACATTTGAACTTCTAAAGCTCAAGTTCCAAGGTTCAAAATATTGAAATTGGAGATTCATTAAAACAACTAGGTTTATTTCTAACTACTGAGTTCTTTAGGGCGTGAGCCAGCAGATGTAGCAGCAAAGCCTCGAGGTTGACAAGCTATACTCCTCGCTTGAAACAGACCTGGAACTCCGAAAAAAATTTGACGGTTAATCTTCAACTTTCGCTTCAGGTGAGACAAGTGGGACAACAACAGATGAAGTCTGAAGTTCTTACGCAGAAATAATACTAGCTGGAACAATGCACAAGGTGGGCACATGTGCTTTTTTCCCGGGCTAACCCATCCAAAGTTGAGAGGGCTCAGCTAGTAGATAGATCCACGCACAAATCAGACTTGTGCCTCCTGACCCAGGTGTTGATAACTAGAACCTTTCATATATGTCTATGAAATTTCCAACGATACCGGAAGTAGCATACAGACTAGATGTGCCAAAATTCTAATTGAAAAAGAAAGAAAAGTCAAAATGCATGCAAAAGCTACTCTGAGCTCCCCATACTCTTCATAAGATCCCACATTTCAGTATTCACCTAGATTGCAAATTGGGTTAGCTGGATCCATAGTCTAAATTTTCGGCCCCAGTGATTCCTGACTTTGTGTCATAGACGCCGGCGTTCCTCTCCGAATCCTCAGCTGCACCTGTGTCTAGTGGATGTTGTTGTCACCAGCAGGAAGCTGGTGAAACTTTTTCTCCACATTTTGACGTGCTTCCATGAGCCTTGCCATTTGAACCTTGGCCTCGTTGGCGAACTTGGACTTGGCGCGCAGGCTCGGGCCAACTTGAAGGAAGATGAATGGAAGAGGTGCAAATGCCAGTGACAGAAAAGCAGGAATAGACGAAGCCCACTGCGTCCCGAGGTTGTTGTACATGTAGGTAGTGAAAAGGGGGCTGTTTCATGTTGACAGACGATTAGATGTATTCATTTCAATAAAAAATAGTGGGCTGGGAGAACCTACAAAGCAAACGCAAAGAGTGCGCGACAAATGGAGTTGGTCGCCGCGGCTGTGGCAGCGAAAAGGCTGTATGTATCAATGAGATAGTTCATCATTGAGATGAATACAAGAACATTTCCCAGCCCAAAGAAAACCGTGCCAACCAGACCGACAGCCCAGTGGATGTTAGTATACGATGTCCACGCGAACCAAAAGAGGCTAACAGGGAGCATCACAGCACCATAGAGGGATGGCTCAAGGCGCATCTCAGGAGTCGGTACAGCGCCGGGCAAGGCAATTTTCTTGCGGTACTTCACCTCAAGGACAATGTAGAAAGGCACAGCGAGAATCTGACCAACCATAATGCCAATGTAGGATAATCCCGACAGACCTTGACCCCAGTGACGTTCGCTGACGAAAATTATAGGGAAAGCGGCAAAAATGAGGTAGAGAATTCCATAGATGAGAGCAGCATAGACAGCCATGGCAGCTGAGATTGGTTCCCATATCGCCATGACGATAGGTCTCGTCAAGGCCTCGCTCAAGGTTTTACCAAGAGACTTGGGAGGCACGCCAGCATCGAGTTTACCAATATAGACCTTACCGGTCGCCTTGCTCATAATCGCGGCGCGACGTCGTAGGATATAGGGCGCATAGGTTTCGGGCATAAAGAACAGACCGAGAAGAAACATCACAGCGAAGAGAAGAATGCATAACACGTTAACCCATTTCCAACCGGCACCAGCAGCAAGGAAGTTACCGCAGACGGGGCCAAGAGTTGGACCGAGAAAGGGGAACATGGAGTAAATCATGACGGCGAGCCCACGCTCTGCGGGTGAAAAGATGTCGGCAACTACACCAGGAGAATTGGAAATGGCGGCTGAGCTGAATGAGCCCACAAGAAAACGAAGAAAGATCAAGGCGGCGACTTGATTTGGTTTGCTGGCTTGTGCTGCGCCCTCAAACAGTACTGAAGCGCCCATCGTAAGAAGAAAGATGGATTGTCGACCGTATAGTTCGGAGAGAGGGCCCCAGAGAACGGGACCAAGTGCGAAGCCCAGGACATAGAGACAAACAGTGAGCAAGGCTACTTCCTCTTTAACATGGAAGGATTCCTCAATTTGAGCCACCGCACCAGCGAAAATGGTCGACCCTAAAGAGCAAGCCAGTGTGCTAAAGGCACATATTAATGTAATAGCCCATTTAAACCCGGTGGAAAAGTTGAATCCATTCCTGGGGTCATTTGGAATCCAGTCCACCACGTATGGGTCCTCAGTTGTCCCGCTACCTGGGTATTCATGTTCGCGGACTTCATGGGTGATCAAGGTCTGGTTGAAGACCAGCCTGAAAATGCTAGGGCGACTTAGTGGAAGGGTGGTTCCCTTAGCATCACCATTTGACGAATGCGACATTTTCAGTATCGTTTGATTGAATGAAGAGGGTATTGCTTTTTATTGCTAGAAGAGGTAGGCGTGACAAGATGAAGCTACAAACGAATGCTTAGGGGTGACTTTATCTAATAACCAACTTAAGCTAGTACTGTATATTCAATTGCAAGCTTGAAGTCTAGGAGAGAGTTGTCGGCGGAGATTGGAGACGACAGCTCGGGGATAATTTTTTTAATCCCCTATACGACAGGGGCCCTTCAACATGCACCCAGAAGAGCTACTTTGTAGGGGAACATTGCATGCACGATCTTAATGTGGCTTCAAGATTTGGTATTCAGCTTCTCCGTTTCCCTACTCCGTATAGCAAGGTTGGATTATTCTCGTTTGTTTGTTATGATCCACCGCATAGTGTAGTAACGAGGTCGCTCCTTGTGAGGCTCCAGGGTGGAGTTGTCCACCCCACATAGAATAAATCAATATCTCTAGAGCTGCCTTTCTACTTTAGGTAAGCGTAACTATCCAATAAAACCCTGCAAAACATAGTGAATCGGGTTTCGGAATATCAAGATGGTTTGAACATCTGATCCTATTTGTTCCGTCCATAGATGTCTAAGAGCAAGCTCAACTCCGCCAAGGTACGGCCCCAGCCGTTACCTCCACACAGCTAACTCCTCTGTTAACTCCATTGTTAACTCCGGACTATGTCCTTATGTACCTCCACCTATCGCACTGTGGTTCGCACTGTGGTCTTGGCATGCATAGTATCAGCTAGTAGCCCAACGGGCAAATAAAGATAGAGTTACCTATATAATTCCATGCAAACTGCTTAGAGTCCTCGAGTGTTAGGAAGGCTTTGCTATGGAGATCAATTGCGCTATGATGGAAAGTGTAGATGAAGATATGTCAATTAGTAAATTGTTTCTTCAAGGTATTACTGTACTTGTATCTATGCTCTCTACGCGAGCCTCTCCTTGTGAGAAGGTGTAATACGTCATGTTCAGGCTCGTATCGTGAATACGACATGAAATTAGGTAACGAGAGTGGCAGACAGCTACCAAGCCATGGTGATTAAGACATCATTTTAAGATCATTATTCACCAGGAAACTGTAAGGTTGTGAATCCCGTGGAAATTTATTGCTCAAAGCAGCTCTAGCGTGGAAAAAAATGAGAATAAAGAATGACGTATCATGTCAAACGAAGAATAATTAGGTCGGCATGGAGGAATAGCCTGACCTCGGGAGCCATACACGTCTGGAACTTGAAGGGTTCAACAAGTAACGAAGTGAGAGATCATGTACTACTCAGCGCAGTATTTCATTTCTCTTTATCTCCTCGTCTCTCTCTTCTCACCTTTTGAAAACATCAATCCATCATCAACTCCCACCTCAATTTTCCAAGCATCAAGCATCACCGGATTATGGCAAGGTAAAACGCGTCCATCCTCAAGATTTATCTCCTAGAGAATCATACTAATCATTCAAATCTTCGAAACAGCGTTACTCTTCAGAAAACCTGACGCGTTCGTTTACTCTGATATTATTACTATTGCCTCGTTTCACCCAGGCTCCTATTCAAGAGCCTATACCTTCTGCATATCACCACCATCCTCCACAATCACACCCACCTCAAGCTTTATCATGACCAAATCCGCCAAGCGAACCCATCGCGTCAGAAAACGGGCACCTCGCTATGTCGAGGAAAAGAGTGACTTCACTGGCAAGAAGCAGCTAAGCTACTGCCCGAACTGCTACGAGGTAAAGCCGGCATCCCATAAATGCCAGCCCTGTTGCAGGAGGTGTGACGCAGAATTCTCACCAGAAGAAAAATGTGGTGATTATTGCGGTGTGTTCCCTTGTTGTGGCTGCTGCCAAAGTAATGAGGAGCCTGGCGCTAAGCCAATAACTGAGGCTGAGGCTGCTGAGGCCTCTAATTCAGAGTGGTATGAGGTGGAGGGTGAGTCCGTTGATGGAGTTATGAGACAGACCTCGTAAGGTCTCCTTGTGGATTTTGGTCTGGAGCCACTGTGAAAGTATGGTGAATTATGAGGATATGCGCGGTTACTGCCTGTGGCGAAGTATGAAGAATCATCTATGGATGTGGGAAGGGCCTATTAAATCGTGTTGTGTCATCTGAGGGTATGGAGGGTTAGTTCGGGTGGCATTTTGTCGAACAATAGGAGACAGCAACCAAATCGCGATTTTCTTTCTCGAAGAAAGCAGACCCACTGCGCATGTATCGAACGCCTGGAACTTGACTGCCTGGAACTTGACTGCATCTCCTTCATTGATTTTTATTATGACACCCTAAACGATTTTGAAAAGTCTTGGCGCCCATCATTGAAAAAGCAAAAAAGAGACTAGTACATGTAGCAGGGATCAATCCTGACCTCCTTCCAGGCCAGGCCAATAAACCATCGACTACTATTACCCCGTGCCAATACATCTGGGTTATGTTGTTTGAAACATTTGAAGCTTCAGGATAACACTTAATCACACTGGAAGTTATTGCAAATGATTACCCGCAGATGCCAATTCGCAATCCAGGAGTAATGATTAAAAATATCGCATTATATCTCAAGTAGAGAATATAGAAGGAAAGTATCAAGATCTATAATTAAGAAATAATACATAAAGAATGGAAGATAAAACCCAAATAAGCAAGTGCAGATCATGTCATACTTTTCTGAAGACTCACAGAGCCGATCAGAAGAACCAAGCAGCAAGGGCGATTATCAAATACATCATCATTAGCAGAACACCCTCCAACCAGTGGGATTTGCCGTCGCCGATGAGGTAGTTCACCTAGGGAAGGTGTTAGATATTGATAGAGTTGACAAAGGGTGTAGATACATACCAGAAGGACAGAGACGAAAAGCAGAATGACTTGGAATCCATCGAAGTTAAGAGTCTACAATCTGTTAGTATGACTTCAAAGGGACCTGTGAAATATTGACATACCATGTCTTCGAGACCCATGATCCATCCAATGACGATGATGAGAGGCAGGACGAGCAGCGCAATCTGCATACTGGATCCTACAGCCACACCGATGGCAAGGTCCATCTTATCCTTACATGCGACCGTAACAGCAGTAGCGTGTTCCGCCGCATTACCAACAATAGGCAGGAGAATCAAACCGACGAACGTCTCACTAATGTTACCAGTGGCAGTCAGAGCATCAATGGAGTCAACCTATGAAAATGAGATTATTAGTTCATACTTTCATCTATATTGTAACTGCCGACCAGCTTGTGGGAGGGTACTCACCATGAATTCAGCACAAACAGCAACAAGAGCAGTGGATATCGCTAGTGTAAGGAAAGCGACCCAGATCATGAGCTGAGGCTCCTCAGGCTCGTCGTCTGGGCTTTGCATTTCGATTTGCTGAGCCTGTCCACCACCCATTGTACCAGCGGACATTCTACCGATCTGAGCGATGTTGCGGGTTGTGTCACCCTGGGTGATATGCTGACGTCGTTTCTCTACCTTGGGGCTGGGGCGGTTGTACATCTCAACGTGAGACTTGAGTTGGAAGAAGAGGTAGCAGCCGTAGACGATCAGGAGAAGTACACTGGTGCCTCGCGAGATAGGTGTGGTCTTATCCTTGTTTCCTGATGTGATATGATGATTAGCTTCAGTCCAGCGAGTAAAATTGAAGGTATCTATTGGGACTCACCATCAGACCAATTGTGGAAAGCAGTAGGAATAATCAGACTGCTCACAGCCAGTGCAAGAAGACTAGCTGCTGTCTGCGCCACAGTAACGTTGAAATGTTGTTCCATGCGGTTAATTCCACCGAAGAAGAAGCACATTCCCATGACAAGAAGCAGATTGGACAGCATACTTCCAATGAGAGAAGTCTGGACAATAATAATCTCCTTCTTCGCCAAGGCAATGATACCGACGATCAGTTCCACAGCATTACCGAATGAAGCGTTCAAAAGACCACCAATTGTTTCACCAGTACGCATAGCAATTTCCTCAGTCGCAAAACTCAGCATAGCAGCCAGAGGAATGATAGCAATGAAGTTGACGACGAAAATAGCAATCGGATTAGCATCGACCGCAAAAAGAGCAATTCCAGCCGGCGCGGCAAGAATGAGAACATTGATCCATGAGTTCAAAATAGTAGCTCTCAATTGAGACGCAACAGTGAACTTCGGTCCATCCATCTTCACATCATCCTCTTCGCCTTGTGCGGAATCATGACGTCCGAAGGCACCCAGAAATCCCTTACGCTGTCTCGGTTTGCCGGTTTCCAGATCTGGCTCAAAGTCCAAGCCCCGGTCTGTAGAGACATTGATCGGATTTTGGCTGGCATTTGAAGCATCTAAACCATTGCTGGCCGCTGTGAACTGGTCACTGCTGGCTGTTCCGGGTGGGAACGTGCTAGCGACATCGAGTCCCCGGCTATTTTCTTCCCGTTCTTCCAGCGGGTAAGACTGGCTGCGGCGGGGGCGCCTACGGAATTTCTTGAATGGATTGTGGGAGGCTGGTTCGCCGTCTTCGTCGTACCATGCCAGGTTACGGGCCTGGCGGCGATAAATATCTAAGGGTATCATGTTAGCTCGTGTTTGTTTTGATGCGACTGTTCGATGAAGTGGTATATCTGTTGTTGTTGTTTTTGTTGTTGTTGTTGCCGGATTCCAGCGAATTTATACGCGTGGAAGAGGGCATTCATGACTTACGCATTATGCAAGTGCGATATATTAATTGTGTTGTAATTTGTTCTGTAGGCGATGTGTCAATCAGTCTGCCTTGTTGCTTTGTTTTGTGCTGGCGTGAAATAAAAACCAAAGAATAGCTTCGTACTCGTGAAGGGTGAGGCTCAGGCTTAAGAAGGGGTCATATCAGGAAGACGACTGCCTAATATTGGTATATTGGGCTGTGCTCGCCTTACCGACACTTTCTCTGGCGCAAGCGCGCGCAATCAGCGAGACTTACGTGCGAAAAGACGTTTGAAAGAGGCAAAACAATACGACACTCAATGGATGTGGAGTTGTAGTGTTGCTAATACGATGACACGGTGGCTGAGCCTCAAATTCGCAGCCACAGGATGATATTAAGGGCGAAAATCTATGGGCACAGGATTTTGAATTTTAAATCGAGCTCCACGAGGGGGGGAATGAAGGATAAAAAAAGATTGTGGCTCGCGAAGAGAGGAAGGAATGGTAGATTTCAAACAAAGAACGACATTCGCACACGCAAGTGCGAGGATATGGAGAAAGAAAAAAAGAAAAAATCGATAATTCCAGGGGCCGCCCGCAAGAGAAGTGTCGGAGATTGGAAAGTAAACTTTTGTTCAGCAATGGTGTCTGGGATTTTCAGTCTGAGTGTGGCTGTGCCCAGGGGGGGCGATCTCGATGGCCCAGTGGAGATGAAGCTTGGCAGTTCCGTCGCTTCGAATTGCGACGCCAATTGTTGGATGTTTCAGAAAGAAATGGACCATTCCTCACATGTTAAATATGCCATTGGCCGCCGTCAGACAATATTATAACGTTAGTATAACCAGGTGTACAGTAGACGGTCAATGCATCTTAGATTGGGCCACCAACGGGACGGACAAGTGTGTTGGCAAGTCCGCGGGGGGCCACGACATGTCTAAAGCTTAAAACCAAGGATTTGAGAAATGCTTCGTTTTCGCGAAGCTTTCTCGGGAGCTTGGCGCCTCAATCGTCATTCGAGATTCTCACTGGAACCAGCAATTCTCTTCTGTCTGGACCGTACAGTCGAGTGTGAAGTCACACCGCATAATCTGACCAGGTTTTTTGATGGCCCCGATATTCATGATGTTGACACTTGTGGCACGCCGGAACTGGCCACGCCACACCATGGCTTTTAATTGGACATGTCGTGGCGCGAAGGAGGTCTACTCATTTGCGGGGTCCGCTTTGTGGTGGGTCCAAGCGGGCCATTGAGCAATGAGCAGCCTGCATTTCTCATGAATTTCCGTGTGAGGTAAAGTACTCGTTGGCTAGTCCAAAGACCAGAAGCAAACGCCACGACCCCTTACTGGACACGAAGTTATTCAGCGAAATCAGCCACACGCGTCTGCACCACGTCACGTGAGACGAGTCGGTCGCAGCTGAAGTGCTTTTCAAATTGCTCGGAGCAGGGCAAAAGGGTTGTTGATCGCTCCTATGTTCGTTGTCCAGTATTACTGGGGGGATTTTTTTTTCATGATTAGCAAGTGACATCGGGCCGATATTTGAGGCTGCAAATTGGTATAATTAGTACGTCGGTGGCTTGGACACGGGGGGAAGATCTGCTAGGGAGGCTGCACAGGCGGGTAATGCCGGCCTGACTGCTCGCCCTCTCAATCTTTGCGTCGCCAGCCTTTCAGGGGCCCCGAACGCTGGTCAGCGCCAACTTTGCCTGGCTCGAGACTTTTTCACCTGCTTTCGCCGTCAGACCCTCAAAAATCCCCAAGACCAGTGGCTTGTGTTAGTTAGCGCCCAACATTTGAACAGGGCTTTGTAAAATAATTTGTTGAGAAAGGTTTAAGCCTTCCCAGGCTGCTCAGTGGTGAAGGGCGCGAACAGGAAATGCCTGGACATTCAAGGCTGGGGATATGAAATAGTTCAGCCCTACGGGGCGTGGGAGAAAACAAAACCCACGAGGACCGGAGCATTTATCCTCCGAGACCCTGTACGCTTGGATTGCTCTGATGCGCCGCTTGTTACTAGAGTTCAAATGTTGCTGCCTGCGCTTACATTATACCGTGTGGAGCGTGCTCAAGTGTCCAGATATCCAAGTCGCCTGCAAACCCAACGTTGATCGCCTGCATAGTAGGATCGACTTACGATAGGGACCCCCTTAGCTACAGCCTACCGCTCTTTTAACATGTTTACATAGGGGCTTCGAAAGACATTTAGAAATATATTTGAAAAGATATTTCAATAATGGTCCTATGAGGGGATCTTACTTATACACTACCCTACCACCTACTACTAGGCAAGGACATCAATTGATACAAATATTGATATTTACGTCTCTACTTTGCCGATTGAAAAGACCTGCTTAATATTCCAAGGCATCAAGCTTGGATTCTTTTGCTTGAGCTAAACATCAGCAAGGGCATCAAATGTACACACTGTTAGTATGGATGGATGTGTGGTACCTGCTGGTTGATCGGAAACAGCGCAGAGTCGCGATCGGAAAGTGCAACCCTACCTACTACTACTACCTACTACCCAGATAGCACTTACCTAATTTGATCGAGAGCTTCAAATGTTAACCTCAAACATTACATTTGAACCCAGCTTCAGATTCGGAGCTAAGGCCGAATCCCAAACCGGATACATTTTGGAAACGTCATGCCGACAGAAGAGAATCTAATGTGAAGCCAATCCATTTCTTCGATCATTCAAATGTTTCAAGTCGAGTAACACCATAGGTTCAGTTCGAGGCGTCTGTCCCTGAGGTCCTAGCTCATCCCTGACTATAAACATGTCGCAGTCAGATGTCCGATTCGATTTTCAATCTGAGTCCCGATCCAATCGCAGATATCCACCAGATCTTGTTGCCCTAGGCTAGCGCCGTAGCGGATTTCCAAGGTTCCGCCTTGGCTATCCAGGGGAGATACCCTCCGAAATAGCTGAATACCTACATCCTGATGCTGGGCGGTATATTTGCATCAATGGGCCGCTATCGAGCATCTTATGTCTGATCGGCGTGGAATTCTTGAACGAGCTGATCGCGGACCCCGCATATACCTTGCAAGATGAGGTCAGATACCTATATTCCACATGGATGTGGAAACATTTGAACCTTCAAACTGCACGTGGATCTAACTTGAAGTTGAAACCCTGCATGAGGAGGGCAACATTGAAGATACCAGACCTTTTTATGAAACGGATCGACCAGTTATTCAACTTTGGTATACATCAAAACCCCCTCGATCAACACCAAAGCGAATCACAATTTCGCGAGAACTTGAAATAGTCCAATCCCATCTACCATTTCGACATCATCCCGGGAGCACCAGGTGACAGATCTATTCTCGTTTACATGGACCGATCCGTTACCAAGCACGATATCTGGGTTGAAGACTGAATGGGATAAGAACACACAAAGGCTTGAAACAACCGTCCGATCCAAGTTGACCACCATGGATACCGATCAGCTCCTCTTTAAAGGCACCTCCCGCCCCGCCCTTGTTTCTCTAATGGTTGATTGATTGATTGATTTCATTTAACGTCCGGCGGAGCTCCTGGGCTGTTTCTCTAATGGCAGTGTTCGGTCCGATCATATCCCCTACTAACCTCGAGAACAAATTTGGGCCGGGATTCTATGCCACACCGAGCCTTAATATGGCCTTTCGTTGTAGTGGCCCGAATGGAGTATTGCTAATGTCTGATCGGACTCCAATTGATTCCCTGAGGAAGCTCTCCTTCTCCGATGAGGATTGGCTCATCACAATCCGACTAATTGTCCAGTTGGAAATCTGGCCAATGGTGTACCAGCTATTTGGCGCAGCGCAGATGTACTCAAAGGACCGATATCCACAGTTGGGGAGGGGCGGAAAGCCCGCATAGTTGAAGGCCCGGATCAGCAAGTAGTCGGCGTGTCTGCGAACGGGTTCAGACAGTTCGCATCTGCGTTGAAGATGGTCATTTGGTTTAAGTGATTAGTTGAAGGCCATTGGTCCACACTGTATCTATTGTTTTGCTCATGATATCAATATCCCATTGCTATACCTCATATTATCACTACCAACTTGAAATCAAAACAAAAGTTTACTTGAACCAATAGCCAAGTTGATAAATATTACGCACAGCTTAACTACGTAAGTGATCCCGATCAGGGTTTACACAAGAATCTCACAATCTCCTCAAGACCTAGATTTGTTCCTATCCTCACAAATCTGTCCATTGTATGCTTCGATGAACTTGCCCGCGCCATTACAACCTTGACACGCGCCAGCGACGGAGCATGCTCTGTGTCAATTGATGCACCTATTAATCCTCTTTTATCCTCTGGCTTTATTGAGTAAGTGAGCGTACCGAGGAGAGCAGAACGATGGATGGAACGATCCAAATCTCCATTTGTGCTTCAAGTTGCACCTGGGCAGATTCTTCTTCAAGTTTCACAGTCATACATAGTATAGGAAGAGGTACATGTGGAGGTGTGTATGATAAATAATACGAGCTGTCTGATACTAGTAGTACAAATGGGTTCTGTCAAGATGCAAATGTGCCCACCTGGTGCCCAGGTGAGTGCCCAGGTGTGTGCTGCAAATTTTGAGAGATGAACTCAAGACTTCTCTGTTTCGATACCCAGGCGGGAATTTCAATGTTTACTGCGATACCGAGGTATATCACAAGTTGGCAACACAGTACCTAGGTACTGTATATATTAGTACTAGTTGCACTTACCAACATTTGAATGAAGTGGACGAGACTCGGACTCTGAGAACAACTTGAATTGAGCCCAACCTTCAAGTTGGAAACACCAAAATAAGATGGGCTGATTGGTGGAATCCGCAATCCTCACGCTAACCCAATATTTCCCTATGCTGCGCACTAACTACCCATAACAAATACCTATCAAATTTATATAGTCTCGTCAATGCTTCTTGCAAATTGACACTTGGAATTTTGAAAATTACACAAGTACCGATGATAACGTGGCCGATGTCGCCACATCATCAAGCTTTATTGACTCTATACCCCACCACTGGCACAAGACCTCATCCGACATCATCCAGCCCCCCACACTGCATGTGACAGTGTAGGAAAAGTCTCAAAAATCGTCCCATTGGAGAGGTGCATCCCTTCGATTTGATTTGATCAGTATAAAATGGACGATAGAGTTATGGATGAGCACGAAGAAGAAGCCTCCCATTCATCAGAGCACACTACAATCTCCGATGGCGAGATCTTCCACATCTCCAACATACCAGGCAGCCACGGCAACGCACATATAATATCATCAAACAACCCATCTACAGTATACAAAGTTACAACATCCCTCTCGATAGATCGAAGTAAGCCCAAAATCGTGCTCTCATGCGACAACAGGCCTATATCGCATCTCTTCCATCACTGGAGAACAGGGTACAAGATCGGAGTTGATCATCGCGGCAACGTGGAGAATGACATGGATTGGGTCGAGCTGAAAAGAGGAGGGCTTACAGCTTTTAATAAAAGCTATTTGTTTCAGTGGAATGGAAAGACGTATGTAATTGCGAGGATGAAAGGGGCGGAAGTGGGAGATGGGGGATCGAGGCTGTTGAGACACTATAAAGTTGTAGAGAAGGATGGGGGTCAAGTTGTCGCTATTTATGTTTCTGGGGAATCGACTGGGCAGAGAAAGGGGTGTATTACGTTGCGGAGGGAGTTGGATGCGAATTTGAGGCTCGTCGTTGTTACTGCGTTTGTTGAGTGGAGGGAGATGGCTAGGAGACAGCAACGGATTGCTGGGGGTGTTGTCGCTTAGCGGGAAGTTCTTTTAGTTGAGGACAGCCGATTCATGGGCGCCGGGAATCCCAATAAAATAAAAACTCGTGGATTTCAATCTTGTTTCATTGTAGAGGAATCGGTTGGATCTTGTCAATGCGGCACTCAAGACGTGTGTCTACGGATGCGTTCATGGCGAGGTATTCCTGTTCAGACTGCAAGGTTGAGACAAAAAGACATACCTGTCACATCTGTCATAAATGTCTAATTTGATCCTTGAAAGACATAGACTGAATTGCGATATTTAGTCGAATGTGCCCCTGATAGAGCTTCTCTGTACTATGTAGTAGTAAAACCTGAAGTAAATTCAGACTGGCCAGGGGCGCATTTAGTATTCCGTATCAAAGCCAGTCGCGACTTCTTCGAAACTTGATACGGGATACGGGGACCCCCATAAGTCATTGAAGTTTGTTCCTGAACCGCCACGCTCTTCCTGTAGATCGCAAGCTCGCGATAAAGACAAAAGGTTGCACGATCGCAGATCAAGATAATCTTTATTATACTTTGATCCTTAAAGGCGCAGCATCTAAGGAGTACCCCGTAATCTTTTTAATGCTTATTACTCCGTATCTATCCATCATTGAAGCCAAGCACTCGCTCGTGTACGCCGCAAGGCTGGATTCTTCCATGGTTCTTTGAGTCTAACGAGTCATGACATCCTGAAATAGAACCGATGAAAGAGAGATTGCTCAAATCAGACAGCTCGCTAGGAGACTTGTTGATCAAATCTCACATTTTTGTGCCTGCCCGAGAACGCGAGGGGACCACTTGTATGATGTAGTTGATATGCGCTGGACCCACAGTGATAGTCAGGGGTAGGGGGCACGAAAAACGGGAAAGGCTGTTTTCCAAAAAGCTACGGGGAGAACTGTTTTTACGTACTGCCCCGATAGTGCCCAGAATCGAGTGATGAATGTTCCAAGTGACGCCATCTGGACTCTTAATCAATGGGAGTGAGTGTCTTGCTGCTTCTGCCGTCTGACAAGCCGTCTCTTCCAAATGGGACGGGAGAGGCCAGCCTCCCCACACCAGACCGAGCCACAACACACCCTTTTTCCTTTGATTCTGACTGGTTCTCCGTTGTTAGAGATTTGAATTTTTAATTGCAGGACAAACGGGAATTAAAATAGTATCTAGAATATCACCAATGGAAGGGTCGAGCCAAAGAAACGCAAACACATACGGTACATACAGTAGTATACTGTACAACAAAGTATGATGCATGGATAAGCAAAAATGCACCTCAAAAACGTTTCTGCCTACATATAAATCGGGGGCATTTGGCGTGAATCTTAGAAGGTTCTGGCGATACACTAACACGCGGGAGAGAAGGGAAATCCCCGTATGTAGTCTCCATTATCTCCATAATTATGCAACCCAAGAGATGGTTACGTAGTCGAGATAGCGACGATGTGTGCACTCAGTGCTGTAATCTGTGTAAATACTGTACGGGCACATGTTTAATATATACCACATTCTCCTTGAAGACGAAACTGGTTTCAACGGTCGGAAGTTACCATAAATAAAGTTGTGGAATCCTCGTTGGTGGTTGACAGTTGGAGCAAAGACACGTTCACAACTTTGAAGTCATCAACAATGCTCCGAGGGCAAATCCATGGCAGCTCGCATTCCAATCGACATCATCACCACGCCAATCGCCCTAGCGAAGGACAAGCTTTTTTGTGTTGCGACTCACCTCTCCAAAAGGGATGGATAGGGGCAGATCTCGCTGCAGCGGGTGTATTATGAACCGTGTGCATGAGTGGTCTGGTCTTTTTTTTTTTCCGGGCCCAAGGTAGGAGTGATTAGCCTGAGAATTCGAGGTATCTATATCCGAGACAGTGCGTTAATTTCCTTTTTTTTACTATATTTATTTACACCTGACGGTGCGTCCAGTGTATCGAAAGGTGGGTCTTGGACCCTTCAGCCACTCAGGGTCCTCGAATCCACCTGCGCCCGCGGGCCCCCAAGAAACTGGACCCTCCAGGACCCTTGAGTGGTCCAGTCAGGGTCCAAAATCAGGGACAAGTGGGGATTAGCAGAGCCTAGCGACTTACTAGCGAATACAAAGTGGAGCGGGGGTGGTGTCTCAGGGGGCGCTAGAATGACGCAGGGTCATTGGCGCAGGGACTGGTGGCGGGATCTCAGGGTCCACTGGGGACCGAAACAATCATGAAATCGACCTTGGTGGAGGTGGGCATTGGACCCTGAGGGCCAATGGCTGAGGCTGTTGAGAGATTGTGTACGATACCTCGTTTTGATACAGGATAGGATCAGTCTGAAAAGGATCCTTTGCGAGGCTGGATCCATGCCAATCATCTTCATTGACAGTCAACTGAGCTCCATTGATGTGCAGATGGGAACCAGACACAGCCCGCCTGATGATGCGTCGTCCACATTGCTCCATCTCGCTGCTCCCACATGCATTGGAAGTACCCGAAGGGGAAGAAGTGACTTGGATGCTGGGGCTGTTCAATACTGTCCGATGAAGTACCAAGGGTCCCTGGGGGTACAACCCCAGTCTTCCTCTTTTCCCCCCAATCTCCTTTTTTTAAAAAAATTCGTTTTTTAATTCGTTTTTTAATTCTTTTTTTAAATTTTAAATTGAATTTGCTGTTTGTGTATTGAATGGAGTCACTTGTAGTAATCCACTTTCCCTAGATGCGTAGGCCCAATCATCTCTCCCCCCTGTTTATCCTTGCACTTCCGGCGCTTCTCTTTTCAACTTCTCCCCTTCCCTCTTTTTCTTCCATTCCTCTCTTTTCGTTTCATCCTCAATCTACCTCACCATAACCCTACCCCCAAGAACGGCTTAATTGCCCTTCCTGTCCTTCGTTTATTGGGTTTTCATATCTTTCTTTCCACGATGAAGTTCTCTCTCGTCGCCGGTCTGTCTCTGTTGGGAGCGGCCGTCGCTGCGGATCTCCCCTCCATTGAGATCAAGGGCAAGAAGTTCTTCTACCCTAACGGTACCGAGTTCTACATTCGCGGTGTTGCTTACCAGGCCGACTACGATGCTCGCAACGGTGGTGGCGGTAAGAACGACTACACCGACCCTCTGTCCAACCCCGACACTTGCAAGCGTGATATCCCCTACCTGCAGCAGCTGCGCACCAACGTCGTTCGTACCTACGCCGTCAACCCCAACGAGTCTCACACCGAATGTATGAACGCTCTCGCCGATGCTGGCATCTACGTGATCAGCGATCTGTCCTCCCCCTCGGAGTCCATTGAGCAGTCCAACCCCCAGTGGAACGCTGATATCTTCGAGCGTTACGCCTCCGTCATCGATGCTTTCCAGAGCTACTCCAACGTCATCGGTTTCTTCGCCGGTAACGAGGTCACTAACAACGCCAGCAACTCTGACGCCATGCCCTTCGTCAAGGCTGCCGTCCGTGACATGAAGACCTACATCAAGTCCCAGAACTACCGTGACACCCTCGCCATCGGTTACGCTACTGATGACGATGCTAGCGTTCGTGAGAACATTGCCAACTACCTGGTTTGCGATGACTCCACCGACGCCATTGACTTCTTCGGTTACAACATCTACGAGTGGTGCGGTGACTCTAGCTTCCAGGCCTCTGGTTACAAGGACCGCACTGAGGAGTTCTCTGACTACCCCGTCCCTGCTTTCTTCTCCGAGTACGGCTGTATCCAGGGTGGCAAGGCCCGTGAGTTCACCGATGTTCCCGTTCTCTTCGGTCCCCAGATGGAGAACGTCTGGAGCGGTGGTATTGTCTACATGTACTTCGAGACCACCAACAACTACGGTCTAGTCTCCGTCTCTGGTGACTCTACCTCTGTCTCCAAGCTGAAGGACTTCGACAACCTGTCTTCCCAGATGAAGAAGGCCACCCCCACTGGTACTATCATGAGCGAGTACAGCGTCACCACCAGCGTTGGCCGTAGCTGCCCTGCCACTGCCTCTGACTGGCACGCCAACACTGTCCTGCCCCCTGCCATCAACTCGGAGCTTTGCGACTGCATGTACGACTCCCTGACATGTGTTCCCGTTGATGACTACACCGACAAGCAGTCCGGCAATGCCTACTCCTACATTGGTGGCAAGGACAAGAAGGCTCTGGAGGGTGTCAACGGTGACGGCAAGTCTGGCAAGTACGGTGCCTACAGCGGTTGCAACGCCAAGCAGCGTCTCGCCTGGGCCATGGACCAGTTCTACAGCAACGCCGGCAAGGGTGCCTCCGCCTGTGACTTCGATGGTGCCGGTACCACCAAGTCCGCCAAGACTGCCAGCTCTTGCGCCTCTCAGCTCACCGCTGCTGGTACCGCCGGTACCGGTGTTGTCAGCGCTACCCTTGATGCCTCTGGCACTGGCACTGGCTCCGGCTCTGGCAGCGGTAGCTCCAGCTCCAGCTCTGCTGCTGGTATGGCCCTCTCCGTTCCCCAGGCTGTTAACATTGGTGTCTGGCAGACCGGTCTCTACGGCCTGGTCGCTCTGGCCACTGGTGTCTTCATGATTGCGCTGTAAACCAGTTTCAAGAATATTCCGAAATTTTCTTTCTATTTGCGATGTTCTTTTGAATTTTGGTGCCCCATGTATTACTCATGTGATGCAAATCATATAAAATGGCGCCTCTTCTTGTATCCGTCAGTTGTTCGGTAAACTGTCCATATCTAATCTCTTTTCTCCTGGCACTATAGCAAGCTGGTGTTATCTGTTCTCTTTAGCCTAAATGTCCTGTCTCTTTATGCATCTTTTCCACTTGTAATTCTCCACGAGTAAGCCCCAAAGTTCTGCGACCTTGTAGTTCCGCAAGTACAAGTATGCATGCACATGTGGCATTTCCAGGTTTCCCTGGTACGTACTATCTATCATTTGCTATCTTACACGTGCGACAAGATCGTGTAGTTAGCTTTCAATTCCATGAATTGTCAACTTCTTTCTTGTTGTTTATGTCAGATATTCATGTGGGAATTGACAGAAGCTATTGTTGGAAACTTGAATTGCTAGTCCTCAGCTCGGTGAATCGCTGCCTCCCTCTGCCAGTGGAACTCCACATGCAGTGAGCAATATCCTCAAACGTGCGCTATATACTACCTAGGTAGTATAGCGAACAACTGGCTCTATAGTACATGTACTAGTACCTATTTTAAAGGATCAATTGGTGTTGACTATTACTATAAATCAGATGCCATTGAAGGCTTTTTTTTTTTTCGTTCTAGCTAAAAGCTTTCTTCAAAGGTTTGCATAAGGACTGTATCAATATATTCCAAGGTCATGAAAGGCACCTCAAGTGCTGGGCAGATCACCTTGTCGATTTCAAAACAGCATTTCCATCTTCACCCATAAGTAGTGCTTGAGAAGTTACAAAATAAGCTAAACCCGCTCGCTTCATATCCCCAATAAACCTGAGCCCCGGAACAAGTTGCCAATCTTTGCCTCCGCGGTGTTTCTCCAAGAAAGCCACCATCTCAGGAATGTCAATACGAACATGGCAATCATGGTGAAGGAATTCCAACGGCGATTCAGTGTGTTTCGAGCCCTTCATCAGATTTCCAGTAAGCTCAGAAGCAGCTGTATGAACAGGAGTCATCTCAAAATGGCCCGTCGTACTGCCAAAGTCAGGCATGCTTGAAAGATTGTCGACGAAGCTAACAAAGTGCTGCAGTGCTTCTGTCAGGACAGCTTCGTTTGCGGGGATTTTAGCTGGTACGAAACGATGGATGGATGCAGGAACGCCGAGTTCTGACACGGCGCGCTCGAGAATTTGCTCACTTGCCCATCGAGACGAAATGTAGCCGTTTGATCCATCGGCGGGTGGCGTATGCTTTGCTACTGAACCTGCGGGGCTGTCGGCACTTTCCTGTGATAAGACACCTGCACTAGAGACATAGTCGATTGGGATTTGGCGGGATGTTGCCATTTGGACCAGTAATTTTGTAGTTGTCACATTGTTGGAGCGGAGTAGACTGTAGTTGTCCCAGAAGGACCGCGCTGCGGCCATGTGCAGTATCACGTCTACATCGCCGGCTAAATATGTAAAAGTCTCTTTTCCAAGACCAAACCATTCTTCGGTAAGGTCACCACCATGAGTGATGATTTTGGGTGAAGTGACGGCTAGGCGACGAGGTGTGTTTCCTGGTTTGTCGCGAAGGCCGATGCAGTGGATCTTGGACACATCCTCTCGGGCGATGAGTTCGGCCAAGATGTGTTTACCGAGAAAGCCTCCTGCGCCAGTGATAAGTACCACCTTGTCAGTCGTTCTAAGCGGTTGACGACCGGTGAGTTCTGTCATGCTCAAATTATTTTCCAAAGCAGTCTCTTTCTCCCAATCTATTAGGTCGACAGTTAAACTGTTTTCAATCTTTTGCGACATTTCATTGAGAGTACCGGCGTCAAGCAGATCAAAAAGCTTCACCGTGACGTTGAAATGTTGGCGGATGCGGGATTGAAGACGAACGATAAGCAACGAGTTTCCACCAACGGTGAAAAAGCTTGTTGACGGTCCAATGTCGAAGCCTACCTCCGCTGTGTTGAGCACATCAAGCCAGAGTTGTCGAAGCTCTAGCGCCGTATTCGACAACACCTCTGTGGTGCTCTCATCGGTAGACTTGGACTTCTGAGGAATTGGAAGAGCTTTAAGTGCTTTGCGGTCTGTTTTTGAATGGTTGTTCAAAGGCATGCGATCCAATGGAATGGCCATCACGGGGATCATGTATTGAGGTACATCGAGGTTCTTCAACAGCTGGGCCAAGAATGCTTCAGTGTCAACAACTTGATGGTTAGGCGCAAACACTACATGTGCGACCATGATCGGGGGATCATCACCGCGCAATGTAACGGCGGCTTCCTTCAGAGCGCCGCGGGATGATTTGATAATATTGCTTTCGATGTCGCCTAGCTCAATTCGTAGGCCGCGAATCTTCACCTGGGTATCACCTGCAATCCGATTGTGGAACACCATTGCCCCGTCCTCTTGAAGATGAGCGATGTCACCTGTCCGATACATACGGGTCCAGCCTTTTGCAACATACTCTGGTGAGGCGTATGGGTTTGGCATGAAGTGTTCATCTGTCAGCTTCTGGTTATCTAGATAGCCGAGGGACACGCCTGCCCCGCCAATGTACAATTCTCCTGGCATACCGAGGGGAACTGGGTTGCGATGATCATTTAGAATATAGGCTGAATAATTAGGAAGCATGAAGCCGCATGGAATACGGCCCTCAGGTTGCGATTCGCGATACATAACTTCCATCTTTGTAGACGAGATAGAAATTTCTGTTGGACCGTAGGAGTTGAAGAATCGTAGGTTAGGTAGATCCAGCTTCGCTAGACTCTTTGTGAGTGTCTCTGCCAGAGACTCACCACCCCCAAAGGCGAAGCGCCATTCAGAAGCCTGTTTGAGATTTTCATTACCATAATCGAGCCAAAGCGAGTACTCAGCAGGGGTGGCCTTGGTGTAAGTGATCCCTTCCTGTTGAATAATCTTGGTGACCTCAATTGGATCTCCACGCTTGTCCCATGGAACAATATACACGGAACCTCCGTGAACAAGACCTGTGTACATCTGATCTGAGGAATGGTTGAAGGTGAAAGCACTTTGCTGGAGGACTCGCTCTGTGCTCAGACCCCATCGCCATGTGTATCCCTCAATCTCGTTGCGAAGACCCGCGTGTGTCACAACAATACCCTTGGGCTTGCCCGTCGACCCACTTGTGTAAAGCAGAGCAGCAACATCGTCCGCACGAGATACATTAGGCACCTTAATCGACCTGAAACCAATGTCTGATACGTTGATTACCTTCGCAGATGTGACATTAACCTGTGGCACATCATTGAGAGTGGTGGAGTCGACAATAATTGCTGCTGGCTTGCAACTACCTGCCACATCTGCAAGGCGAGACAGCGGGTTGCGGAGATCCAATGGAACGTATACAGCCCCGATACGCATTATGGCAAGCATAGAACAGGGCCAATCAGCTGTAGCATCTTCAAATACGAGAACTCGAGAGTCTTGACCCACACCATTTTCTTGCAAGGATGCAGCAATGGCCTCAATCCGATCAGTCATCGTGCCATATGTGAGCACTCTTCCATGTCCATCTTTCAAAGCCACCTTATCGGTGTTCTCTTTGGTTACCTGGTCAATGCGGTGGGGAAGTGTGCCACCAGACCATGAGGATTCAAGATGGGGACCTTGAGTCTGTTAATATTCATTTACACTAGGGCGCAATTAGATAGAGGTACTCACCATATCCAGCTTTGGCTGCACGCGTCAGCTCGCTGTCACTGTGTAAACTGGGCGTATGCAGCTGCAAGGAGCTATCTGTCGCGAATGCTTCCAACAAATGCAGATACGTATTCAGTAGCAATTGTGCAGCCGTCTTGTCATAGAGATTGGACTGAGTGCGGAAAAGAACACGCGCACCATCAGTGCTATCAGTGATATCCAGAGTCATATCGTATGCGGTACGGCCAGGATGAAGTTCCAAGAATTCGAATTGAGTGCTGCCAAATGACCATTTCTCCTGGTGGCCTTGGCGATAATCAAAGAAGGCTTGGAATAAAGGGCTATAGGACGATGACCGCGGTACATTGAGCTCCTTGAGCAAAATATCAAACGGGACATTGGAGTGTGTCAATGCTTCCAATGACTTTCCTCGGGATTCCTGGACGCCCCTGGAAAAAGTTTGATTGTCATCGCGCTTGAATTGTAGCGCAAGGAGATTAAGGAGCAATCCAATGGTTCCCGCAACGTCCGCGCTGATTCTGTTGGCATCTGCAATACCAATCGTTATGTCTTCTGCATCGGTAAGGCGGAAGAGCATAGCCTTGAACGTAGCAAGATAGAAATGGAAGGTTGTCGCGTGATTGACTCTAGCAGCTTCTCGAATCTTACTCATTAGTTCTGAACCTATTCTGCACTCAACTTGATGCACGTTAAAGGAATCGAGTGGTAGCCTTGATGTTGCAATTGACATGGGGAGAAGAGGCAAAACTGGATGCCCGTTTGGAAACTCCTTTTTCCAGTATGCAATATCTTCTTCAAATGCACCGCTCTCAAACGCAGCTCGTTGTGAGCGTGAGAATTCTGGAACCTGGCATGGGGATGGACCGAGAGGTTGCCTCTGATAAGCCTTTTCAAGATCAGCGAGAAAGTTTTGCAAACTGACACCATCCATAAGTATATGGTGGTAGTTGACAAGAAGATAATGCTCCGATGGGGAAAGAGTCAATAATATCAGCCTCATCAGATTGCCACTAGAAAGATCAAATGGGACTTGTTTCATAGCAGCATATTCAATTTCAACGTCTTCAACCCTGTTGATCTTCTTCTGCTCAAGTCTTATGAGCGACGTGGGCAGCACTTTCTGATACGCTAGATCGGCCTCTTTCTCGTGAGGCACGAAGCATGTACGTAATGACTCGTGTCTATTGGTAACCAGACGGACAGCTCGCTCAAGATCTCCAACACGCAAATTTCCAGTTATGCGGAAATAGAACGTGACGTTGAATGTTGTTTGGTCGTCTATCAAAAGTCCGAGAAACCAGAATCGAGACTGAGGGAACGAGACAAGCTCTTTCTTCACAAAGTCAGGGGATCTAGCTAGGGGCTTCTCTGAGCCGGCAAGTGTAGCTAGATCAACTGAAGACGTGACTTTGGACAAAACCGTTGCCGGTGTACTAGTCGGTGATCCATCGCTTGGTGATGTTGACTCTGGAGAGGCAGAAGTATCTCTACTCCAATGTCCAGATGATTCGGACTGAGCAACAGGGACTGTGACTGATGATTTGGGCTCCGAAACGGGAGTCTTGGTTTTACTTTCTTCGGAATTTGGCTTGCCTGAGCCTGTACCTTCGAAAACGGGAAGAATACCTTCCGGTAACTTTTCGAGGGCTAGCTGACATAGGTCAGTGACCGAGGCACCGCCTAGGACTTTAAGCACAGGAATATCGGTCTTGAGTTCTTTCAAGAACCATCCACGAATCTCCACGGCGACCAAAGAGTCAATACCAAGCTCAACAAGCGGAATGTCATGGCCGACTTGCCCACCAGCAAGTCTAGAAATCATTGCTACCTTGGCGGAGAAGGATTCTACAGACAATTAGTTTAGTGAATGCGGCGAGTGAGCTTCTGGGGGAATAGTATGTTACCTTTCAATATTTCGAGCCCGTCTGCCAGGCTTGCTGCTTCAGCTAGCTGATCACGGACAGGAAGAGAGCTTCTCTTGTTATTGGCATCAGTATTAGCGGAGTTCGATCCCAAAATCACCTTGTGCTGCAAGCGGGGATCCTCAATCCACATCACTGGGGGCTCCTCCTCTTCTTCGACGGTACGGCAGCCCGTAGTAACAACAGGATTTCGGCCGGATTGAGGACGACCAGCGTGGATAGCCTCTGCGAGAAGCTGATGTAAGTCCGCCTCAGATATAGCCATGAAGCCATACCGAATCAGCTGCTCTCTAGCAGACTCTCCAGCACGATCCATAAACCCAAGGCCAATGATGGAACCAATGTCGAGAGAAGTTGCTGCAAGGCCACGTTTCTGTCTTTGACCGACAAGGCCAGTCATATAAGCATTTGCAGCTGTATAATTGCACTGCCCACTATTGCCGAGAACAGATGTGAGGGAGGAGAAGACGATGAAGAAATCCAGGTCGGTATCACCGAGAATTTCATCAAGATTCTTGGTACCCAGAACTTTGGGCTTCATCACCTTGTCTAGAATTTCGTGAGTCATTTCAGAGAACGGCGCATCGTGGAATAATGCTGCACCATTTGCGACTCCGGCAATTGGTGGATAGTTGGCTCTCAGATCACTGAAAACCCTTTCAACATCTTCTTTCATTGTTACATCCCTAGAGAAATGTTAGTATACTCCAAACACACGAGCGAGGCTTTAATATACTTACATGGCAATGAACCTCACAGTAGTACCATTCCCTTCTAGCTCAGCTTGCCACTCTGGGTCCAGTTTGGGATTTCGACTGACCAGACAAATGGTGCCAGCTCCGTTTAGAGACATCCATTGTGTAATTGAACGACCAAGCTCTCCCGATAGACCGACCAAGACGTAGGTCTTATCCATGCAGAAGAGTTGAGCGGCGTTGATAGGTCTGACAAGAACGGAAATAGACTTATCCAACGTCCAGTCGATCACGCTAACTGAAGATTTAACCACGAGCTCATCACTCAGTTCGGTGGGACGAACTCTAGGACCTGGGGTTTCGCTTGATGCATATTCCTTTGCGTCTTGAACGGCATTCTCCAAGATTCTCAACAAGTTCTCCCTGTCTTCACCCAACCAAACCGCCTCGTATGCGAACAAATGAGAGGCGGTCAATATCTTGCAATTGGTTGGCAGAGAACCGTGGATTACGGAGCACGCTTCTTGATTCTCTATATCACTAGAAAGGTCAAGGAAGTGTGTAGTGTGAGGTGAAATGGCCTTTCTAGCCACGTGGCGAGACGCCCAGGGAGCAATCCGAGTCCATCCTGGTTTCTCTGTCGCGTTTGCATTCGTGAATTTGACATCGACTTTTGAGACGGCAGCCTGTTGTGTCAATACATATCCAAATGGCTCATTTTCATCTAAACCATGGATGAGCAAGTGACTGTTGCCAGGAATAGCAGAAAGGAGGGCGCGGGCGACGAGGCGTCTGGCGACAGCCGAAAGTAAGGTGAATAAACTTTCTTTCTGCCATTCTACAGCCACACGAACGAGTGGTCTGAAGATCGACGAGTTCTCTCCTGACAGGGTGATCATCAAAGCTCCACTGTCTTCTTCCGTACCAGCCCCAAGGAACAGTGAAATTTCTGGGGTAACGCGGATTGCAGCCAGAATAGAATGAATTGCACGGACAATGCTTTCGTCGGCTCGAGAGACAGGTATAACAGGCTGTTCTAATAGCATCAAGGGTTCTTCAACCCCTTGTGATACAAGAACGGAACAGGTGCTTGAGTGCACTTTCTTTGTTACCGCTCGGCGTAGAGAATTGATGCGAGCGTTTTGGTCAGGCTGCGGGAGAAGACGTGGGATCGTCAAGTCTCCTCTCTCCACATATATCTCAGGCTCACTTGACCATAATATCTTGGCATTGAAGTTTCGTTCAGTATCTCGCAATTGCTTCAAGACTGCGAGTCTGAGAACAGCCTCACAGATGATTCGAGGAGCAGCGTCATCGCCATTGTCTAGGTCAAGAAACTGCATAGACAAGTGGGGCATCTCATAGGCGATTGAACGACCAAATCCAATACTTGCATTGTGATATGGCTCATCTGCCCTGGCGCCTTCGGTGACCCATAAAATGCTACCTGCAAGCTCGAATAGACACTTTAGGCCTTCAACTTTCTCTGGAGAGACGTCACGGAAGATAGGATCATCGATGTCGGCAAGATTTATGAAAGTGGACATGGATGAGATCTCATCATCATCTGTTGGAAGACCCTCCAGTACAGTGATTTTTCTGAAGAATCTCACGAGCGTGTCATTGATGTCTTCTGCAAAGCGGGCTGATTTTAGTGAGTGGTTTCCAACGATCACCAATTCGTCAAGAGGAGCGGGTAACGGAGCAGAGAGTGGTTTTCGCAAGAAATTGATTCGTTTATCAGAAGCTTGGCTCATGATAACAAAAGAGTGGAGGCCATCAGCGTCGGTTTCTGGTGCCATACTGTCAATCCCCGAGAAACCCGCTGCGCGAAGAGAATTGTGCCACTGAGCTCTTCGTCCTGAAATTTGTTTGAAAACACCTTTCTCCTTCGAAGGGATTTCAGAAGCCAATAAGTAGCCCCCGTGTTTCAGAAGAAGGCGAATGTTTTCGAAGGTGGCTTGCAAAGCAGAGCTATCTAGCAAGGCATTGGAGACAACAACCACATCATATGAGTTCTCATCGAAGCCTTGCGAGGATGGTTTGATGAGAGGATCAAACTGCTTGAAGACAAGGTTTTGTTTTGACGCCTTGACAGAATCGGCTGCCTTCTCAATGGACTCAATTGAAACTTCAGTGTAAGTATATGACGACAGCTTCCCTTCAACCATTTCCAGGATTTTCTCTGTCGAATACCTCTCCGCAGATCCTATTTCAAGGATCTTGGCATGTGGATAACGATGAATAATCTTTTGAACAGTGCTACCCAATGATTGAGTAACTGCGGCGATTTCCTTTTCTCTAGTCAACGAACGATCTGTATCAAGAATCATGGTCACATCGGGTTTCATAGGACCGTAGACTGTTGTTGAGAACATGGGGCGGTCATCATCTGCCGTTGCTGGAGAGAAAGGCTTCATTGATAGTCCCTCTACCTGGATAAGAGTCTCCTGACCGTCGTCTGCAAAGATATCCACACTGCTCACCATAGAGAGGGAGGCAGATTCATGCAAAACTGCGGAAACCGCGAGGTCTGTTGGAGAGCTTGGGAGCGAGGCACAGAGCTCCGGATTCACGCGAATGGATTGGATCGAGGTCGGGACATGAAGCGACCATAGCTGCTCATCTCCTGGACTCATGCAGGCAAGGAAAGAGGCTTGGAATGCCACATCAAGCATTGTTGGATGGACGATTAGAGTTTCATCATCCTCATCATATCCGTAAGTAGATACTTTGCCAAAAGCCTGGTTCAGCCTTCTCTTGGTCGATTTCAATGTCTTGAAGGGACCGTTATAGCCGTAGCCAAGCTGGTGCAGGGAGGCATAGAACTCCTCGGCATCGATTTCTGTCATATTATGCTCGCCGGGTGGCGTTGATGATAAGGTAGAAAATGATGGTTCTCCATAAACAATAGTAACAAGTCCTTGGGAGACTAAGTCCATCTCCGTCGTGCCGGTATTCGGGCAGGAGTAGACGCAGAAATCCGCAGTCTGTTTCTTTCCAGGAAATTGTTCCCCCTTTATACCGGTCAGGGTCACCAGTGTCTCTACTGCAAAACTTGCCCCATCATCAAAAGTGACTGCTTTGTCGATTGTAAGGTTTTCGATCTGCAAAACCTTTACATTATTCCCTTGAGCAAGCTTGAGAGCCGCCTCAAATGCCATCGCTACATACCCGGCAGCTGGGAAAACCGTCTGACCCTGTAGTTGATGCCCATCTAGCCATGGTATTTCATTGGATTTGAGGAAGTTGGTCCATCGTAAATCACGGTCGGTGTTATTAGGCGACGGAACGCCTAGCAGCTCGTGGAATGAATGACCGCGGGTTTCGATCTTTTTTGCTAAACGCGACTGGTACCAATACGCCCTGCTATGATCCCATTGGTAGATCGGAAGATTTATAACCAGTGAGGGGGCTTCGGACCCGGGGTACATCAGTTTATCGCAGGTCTGAAAGTCAACCGCACTGGGTCCAAGATGCGTCCATATGAATCCCAATGCATCCTGGAATGCTTCCAGATCATTAGCTTTGCGCTTAAGAGCTCCACTATACGGAAGGGATATTTGCAGATCTGAAAGAGTTTGTACGGCAGGGCCTTTGAGTGCCGGATGAGGTCCAACTTCGAGTGCAAGATTCAACTTGTTTGCATTGGCCGCGCCTTTGACGGCATCAGCAAAAAGGACTGTGTTGATCATATTATCGTTCCAGTACGTATCACCAAGTGAACTGTTTGGTTCCATTCGCTCTCCATGCTTAACGCTTGAGTACCAGGTGCAGGATGTGTTGCGATTATAATTGATCCGAATACCACATGTTTGTAGAGATCGAATATAACGCTCGCTACACTGTAGCATATGATGAGAGTGATATGCAGTATCCACAACCAGGAGTCTCGTGAACTTCTTCTCTTCTTCGAAGACTCGCTTTGCATGTGAAATAGCATCAGTATCACCGGAAAGTGTAAGACTAGCAGCTGAGTTCTGAGCAGCAATCTTGACGCGTCCCCTGAACGCAGGTAAGTTCAGAAGCTCTTCCGCATCTTCCCAAGAGGTCCCAACTGCCATCATAGCACCCTTCTGACCCTTGGGCCCACGGGCATATTTAGCATAAAGACCCCTATAATATGCGATCCTAATAGCATCGTGGGCCGAGATAAAGTCTGCAGCATACGCGGCTGCAATTTCTCCTGATGAATGACCCACTACAGCCTGGAATGTGATACCTGCGCTGCGTAGTAAGTCCACCAGTACTACCTGGATAGCTGTACACAAGGGCTGCGAAAGAGCAGCCTCGTTGAGGCGTGAGGATGTAGCGTCAGCGCACAGCTGATCCCCAATCCGCCACGTCGGTCGGTCGGCCTCGGGCAGCGTCGCGAGAGAGGCATCGAGATCCCGAATCGTTTGCCGCACGGTTTCTGATGCTAAGATCAAGTGAGCAGCCATTTCTGCCCATTGCGCCCCTTGTCCGGTGAAAACGCCAAGTATTTTAGGGCCTGCAGAACCCGACCGAGTGCCAATGGGCGAGCCAGGGTTTGCCTTCGCTTGTGCCAGGGAATCTTCAATTTTAGAGACCAATTCTTGGATACCGTCCGCTGAAAATGTTTTCTTAAATGGTAATACGGAACGGCGTGACTGAAGCGTCCATGCTAAGTCATCTAGGTTGATATTCTCGCTAACCTTCAAGTAGCTAGCATAGGCATCTAAATTGGCGTTGAGGGATTCTTCACTTGATGCTGAGAATGGAAATGTCTTGAAAAGAGACTTTCGATCAAGATTATTCGCAATTTTTGTGGACGGTTTGTATTGTTCCACGATCGCATGACCATTGGTGCCGCCAAACCCTATGGATATAACTTAGCTTTGAAACCTCTTATGCGTGTGGGAGTTGAAGTCACTGACCGAAACTATTGATACTTGCTCGTCGAGGCACACCGTCCGGTAGTTCAGGCCATGGAATAAGAGAAGTTGGAACACAAAGATTGCTGCAATGCTGTGCGACCTCTTCATTCATTTGATTCAACAGCATATTTGGAGGAATAAAACCGTTCTGTATGGCTTGAGAGGCTTTTAGGATCCCAGCCAGGCCAGCTGTACCTTCGGTATGACCAATAATAGTTTTTACTGACCCAACGTATAAGGGATTGCCGTGTATCGGCTGGCTTCCAAAGCATTGATTGATAGCCGAGGCTTCTCGAGGGTCACCAGCTTTAGTACCGGTCCCATGGGCTTCGAAAAATTGCGGCCAATCCTTCGGGTCTTTTATATCTAGCCCAGCCTTTGTATATGTTGATTTAATGAGATCTGCCTGGGCTTCGGAACTGGGAACTGTGAGTCCCGTTGATTTGCCGTCTTGATTGATTCCAGTCTGACGGATGAGACATTCAATGTGGTCGCCATCCGCAATAGCATCACTCAATGTCTTGAGAACGACGGCCGCAATGCCATCACCTCGGGCATAACCGTTTGCACTGGCATCCCACATACGCGATTGCCCAGTTGGAGACAACAAGTTCATCTTGCTCTCACCCACAAATTGCTCTGCATCGAAAAAAGTCAGTATGAAACGAAATATTTTAACTGTTCCTAGGTATATTAAGGCCATTTGAGTCTTTACGTACCTGGTCCCAAAAGTAGTTCTGTTCCACCGGCGATTGCTACTCGAGACTCCCCTGACCGAAGTGATTGAACACTTTGGTGCAGCGCAACCATGCTGGAGGAGCACGCTGTATCAATGCTCATTGATGGTCCGTGCCAGTCGAAGAAGTACGAAATACGGTTTGCTAGAATAGCACGCGAAGTCCCGGTAGAGAAATATGTGGGCATGCTGTTGATATCTCGAAGTATGATGTCGTTATAATCGACGGACATAGTGCCCACGTAGACAGCGGTGTCTGATCCACGGAGCATATCAATACGATGGCCTCCTGATTCAAGAGCCTCATACACAACCTCCATAAGCAAGCGTTGTTGAGGATCTGCTCGTTATCAGTAATCAGCTAGATACTTGCTGTTTTGACCGCACTCTATTTTTCCAAATTCAAGCAAAACAATATTGTAAGGTTGAGAAGGGGTGTTACCAATGGATTCAGCTTCATTGGGGCTGATGTTAAAGAAAGTGGCGTCGAATGCGCCAACTTCCTCGTCAAGCATGTACGCACGCTGTACATTTGTTGTTCCGTGATGCGTGCCTTTGGGGTGATAGTACCCCTTCAGCTCAAATCTCTCATTAGGGGGCTCTTTCGAGACATCCCTTGGTTTCTGCAGAAGCTTCCATAGTGCGGAAGGGGAGCTCGAGCTCCCTGGGAAGCGACAACCGCTACCTACTATAGCGATAGGCTCAGGCTGAGATTGCGTCATGATAAATAATGTGCTCTGTTGATATTACAGTTCTGCCTTCAAAATAAAGCAATGACTACCAACCATGGGTGGATTCGATTTTGTCGTGTAGAATAGGTATGGCGGCACAAGCCTTGCAAATATGGCGAGGCAATGTTCAGATGAAGTGCCAACTTTCAAGCGATAAGATGAAGTATGGTTCTCTGATATCTATTCCCAACAGTCAATTTAGATATCCTTGGCAGATTGGCCAGCATCTAATACACCGAATGTTGGCCACAAAGCCAAACCTTGAACATTGTGGCGGTATTGATGATATTCGGGGTCTTAGACGAAGGATCAACTCCAGTGTCCAAAGAAATGCGTAATTCGTATCTAAGGAAAAATTCTCTCATTGATCGGAAGACACCCATAGCCTCGCTGGAGAGATCAGGAGGCTTGAGTCCGAGATAGTGCATCGCGGCGATCGGCTCCAGACTCACGACTAGACCGACTTAGGGAGCTTGCCTGTCACTCGGGTATTCGGCCACATCAATACTGAGGATTCACGCCATGCTTAAAGCCCAGTTCGCCATTCTCTTCGTGAATAAACGCAAATGTGGGTACTATCTGCGACTCAGCCCGAACTATCGAGAGCAAGGGAAGTGACCGAATCGCGCCCCGAATCACGCGCTATCACCATTGCGGCATTGACTGTACGAGAGTCGATTTTCCAGCCCTGAAAAGAGACTCGTGGAGAGTTCTCATTTGTCCAAATCATATCGACTTGCTTCAAACAGATCCGAGGAGTGCGACGCGTTGGACGGTGCTCGATGGTGACCGCGATGGTGGAAGCGAACTGTTCGGTACAAAAATGCTTGGCGCGTGGATTCGGTGGATTCCGGCGATCGGCAGCTTCGGGGCCGAAGTATAACAGCCACATCAGTTATGCGATCACAAACTTCAGCCACCACTTAGCCAATTAGCTGGAAGTGGACCGGATTTTCAAATTTTCCACTTAAGTAATGCGTGCAACGAGAGAGCAGTTGAATTTGATTTCAATTACGTCTTCAAGTTCTCTCACGACTTCGGGATATAAGATATTCTGCAGTGCCAAGAGTCCCGCTTTTTCAGTACTATCATTTATCATCACCTGGGCAGACATCAGGTACCTATGACCCCACGGTTGGAGACATTCATGACTTAAAATGCTCTTCACACTATCTACGGAAAATTTTGAGGCTAGAATACTTAAGTTGGTTGTCCTCACTGGGGTCATTCTTGTTCTGGTGGGTGCTCAAATGGGCGATGAGTTTCCTTGTATATCATCGGTCAAACATGCAATTTGAACGTCAACTCACGATAGATATTTAGCTTTTGGTATACTTTGGGGCTTGTGCTTTCTATAACGCATATTTCAATGAGCTACGCCATATACCAGGACCTCGGCTGAATGCGATTTCCATTATACCGTATGCGCGGCATATGATTGCTGGAACGACTGTACAAAATTCCGTCAACCTTCACAAGAAGTATGGCAATGTGGTTCGGATTTCACCAAATGAAGTATCATTCATTAATGGGGAGGATGTGTTTCCAGAAATATATGGTTCGTTAATCTCCGGGGACGCTCGATTTGGAAGTTGCTCACATTATACAGGCTTTCGTACTGGCAAGCTCAAAGGGCATTTGAGTATGGGTAAGGCATGTATCTTGAAATCGTGAATGATCAATTTTCATGACCTCAACTCACTGACTTTTAAGTAGGATCCAGCATGGTATGTTAAACCAAGCAATGGATCTCCATCTATTTTACAAGCGAATGACGAAGATCACTCAAGAGGTAAGCTTTGTCGTAATCGATAACCGCTCACAGCAGATTCAGCCGTATAACATGTTGTCGTCATCTAGGTCGCCGTATTCTATCCCATGCTTTTAGTGAGAGAGCAGTCTCAGCACAAGAGCCTTTGGTACAGAATTATGTTGACCAACTCATTACGAGACTGAGAGAGGCTACAGCTAGCAAAGATGATGTGGTAGACATGGTTTCATGGTATAACTGGTATGGAAAGTTCGCCCCAAGAGAGAACATAAAAAGAGAAAAGAAGGGAGATAAAAAAAAGAAATACTGAATACTAACTCTCCTTAGGACCACTTTTGATATAATTGCTGATTTGATGTTCGGTGCGTTCATTCTTCGCTACTAACAATGTCTCAACTGTTTGACCTAACTCAATATCAACATGACTAAGGAGAACCTTTTGGATGCCTGCAAGATCTATCAACACACCAATATGTGGTTCTTCTATTAGAGTCTTTCAAGTCATTAAGGATCTTATATGTTCTTGCTCACTTCCCCTGGCTGAAGTACCTGGGAAATCTGGTCATTGATCAGAGACAAGTTCAAAAGCGCAAGGAATATTTGGTAAGTAGCACTTACGCGATCAGAATTGACTTAGATTTTGAATTGGATCTGACATCCATTATCAGTCATGGGTCTCTAGTCAAGTGAAGAAGAGAAGGGAGCGAGATACAACTCGTCCAGACTTCATGACATTAATCTTAGCCAACAACGGCAATAGAGGGGCGAAGCTATCAGATGAAGAGATTAACTCAAATGCCTTTCTGTTTCTCAATGCTGGGTCAGAGACTACCGCAACGCTGTTAAGCGGTCTCACCTTCCTTCTACTAAAGAATCCAGCAGCCATGAAGAAACTAAAAGACGAGATTCGTCTGATGTTTTCGACGTACGAAGAAATTCAGCTTGCGGCTGTCAGCGGCATGCCGTATTTGAACGCGGTTATATCAGAAGGATTAAGATATTTTCCGCCAGTGCCTGTTGGGTTTGGAAGAGCAGTCAATCGAGGTGGTGAATTCGTGGATGGTTACTTCTTGCCGGAGGGGTGCGTGGTATCTGTCAGTCACTATGCGGCATATCACTCAGCTAGCAACTTTAAGAATCCGGAAAGCTTCATCCCGGAAAGATGGTAAGGCCCTTGGAGAAAATATGTCAATGGCACATACTGATCTATTCGTAAAATTTCAGGCTGGGCGAGAAAGAATACGCGGACGACAAAAGGGGCGCTTCACAGCCGTTTAGCTTCGGTCCTCGAAGTTGCCTGGGGAGAAATTTGGCACATGCAGAATTGAGGTTAATCCTTGCTAAAATCATTTGGACGTTTGATCTTCAGCTGCAGGGGAAGAGTGAGGATTGGATGGAGAGGTGTAAAGTAATGAGACTCTGGGTAAAGCCTGAGTTGGCTGTCAAGTTGAAAAGTGTGGAAAGAGAAACTTAGAGTTACTACACATACGCGATGATAGATGAAGATATAAATTGACCATCATGATGATGATAGCGGATTGAAATTAGTCTCATAGGTAGCATACATTGTAATTGTCTTGTAAATCGCTGAAACCAGTTTCCCTAGGAACCCAGGGTTTCCCTCTAGTAAGACTAGCTGAGTAAGGCTTTTCAATTTGAAAGTAAAAATATCATTTCCATCATACCTAGGTAGCGAGCTCCTCCCAGTCTATTGAAACCCTACCGTATTTTCACTTGCTAACCTCCAGCACAGTTTACAAAACATATGATCAGGGCTGTTGTCCTAAACGTGTCATTTAATTACATATCCACTCGGAGAGAGGTAATTCTCCGCCGAATCTTGTCCAAAGTCTGTTCGCATATGTAGATCACAGAGTCAAGCTGCATAATCTGACAATATTCCACAGGGCATCCATCTACAATGACCCTAGGGATAAGCTGATAAGTGTCGTCCGGTAACGGCCCACACTGCTTGATATCAGCGAGGGTAGCTAAAGTTTGGGTATAGATTTGTTCTAGCCTCGCATAGCATCCCACTATCTGAAATAATGTCGAGCGATCATGTATGGCGAGCTTCATTGCACCAAAGGGGTCAACATCACTTGATTCATTATAGGCGGGGAGTGCATATTCGGCTGTATGAGTGTGTTTAGTCAGATCCTCCAGTTGTGATGTCATATGAAGAAGGCGGCCCATTTGAAGGCCCGAAAGACTGGCTAGTGGAGTATTGGAGGCAGTAGTTGATCTTGATATGTTACCGCTGCTACTTGATGATGAACAGCTAGCATCGGCGGGGGAAAGAGTAGGAGGCTTGGGATGCAAGGGATGTTGATAGAGAGCGACATTGAGATCACCAAGTTCTTTGAGCCACTGAGAATGATTGAGCTCCAGATCCGAAGATACAATATCAGAGTCAAAATTTAGAAAGAGGTCGGTGTTGGCAGCATTTAGGGTATTATCGGTGGTAGTGTGAATATACTGCGTTTTGCCAAAGGCGGATCCCTTTCTCAGATGTGCATCTGGGGGGTTGGCAAATGGAACTGCCTCCCTAAGGCTATATTAGCAAGGACACAATAGGGAGATTGAAAGATAAGAGTCCGCAGATTTACCAGTTGAGTGTATCTTCACCGTGTCCATTAGTATGGGATGAAGATATGTTATTTAATTGCATGTTGGGGTCTGTAGATAGCGCTGCCAGCCCGAGATATCGTGGAGGGTTAAGGGTGGCATGTGCATGAGGAGAACTTGATGCGCGATCTTCATCGTCGGTCGTCGGCATTTGTATTGTGGGGTTATTCTCCTGAAACTCCGCGGGAGCATTATTCATGCCCCCTGGTAGCCAGACCCTTGAATTTGACTGACCCTGGCCGGTGGAGCTTGTGTTGTGTGTAGCAGAGCGACGAGGCCTACCGAACGGACGGGAAGGCGGCTGTTGACAGACGGCCTGAGCACGACGGCATCTGCGACAGATATCTGAGCCGCATTCCCACACACATCTTAGTTTTTGCCCTTTGCACCGGTCGCAGGCGGGTTTGTGCCCAGGATTGTTGTTGGGGGCCGTGGCCACGTTTATCGCCGAGTTGGCATTGAAGTCGGCAGTACTATTATTCTGAAGAGCCTTGGATCTTCCAGCCGCCTGGGTTCCAGAGAAAGTCATGTTCCAGTTGATTGGACGTGATAATTATTTCGATGCAAAATAGGGCAAAGAAAGGTGGAAAGCACTCTGTTAATTACAATATTATAGAGCTAGATCCATATTTGCCTCTTCTGTTCACTTAAAGGGCCGAGGATTAAAACAATCAATGATACGAGGTACATAATGCTGCGGATATGATATTTCGAGGAATGATGTGCAATCCATTATGCACAGCCTTTACCAAAAGCGGATCTGACACACATATTCACTGTGATAGCTATGCCCACGTTGAAGTATTGCAGCACGATGCGTTCCTTTGAAATCGACTCAACGTTACACTGGGCGTTTTAAAACACTGATAACGTCAATTTTGTGTATTTGTTCCGTCTAAAGCAATCTCGTATACATTTAACGAGATATCAAAAGTACCGAATGGAGCAAGATCATGATGTTGTCCAATTCCAATTTCATCTAGAATCAGGGGGTGCTGACGCCATCCATGCCCCCTGGATCGGAACCAAGAAATAGACTGTGAATGATTTCTTATTATGCAAAGCTGATTCCTCTTTCTTACTTTGTTTTCGCCCATGATCTTGATTCCTACAGGCTTAAATCTGTGTTGAAGGAATCGTTGCCAACTAATCTGGACTTAAATCGCCCGATTTGCCGTTCTCGTAAATTGGAATGGACGGCTTGAGCCGCAACGGAGGACACGGGCCCTTCCCGCCCCTATCGGGCGGCCCCAAAACCCAACCAGGGGACCACTTATGTCGCTACGTACATTAGTGTTTTGGTGCTGGATCATCCGTACCTTTGGAAGATCGAGACCACGTAGATCATAAAGATTAATCGGACCGGCGGCCGAGAGTCGGGAGCTGAGCAGGAAGGATTCGAGGCTGCAGAAAGAGGGGTTAATTTATGCACCTCTTCCAGATTGCGACATTTTGTACACGAAACTCCAATCATTTGTAGATTTACTTCTTGTGCTTGATAATGATACTAAGATGTAAAATCGTAAAATTCAAGTTATGGACGGGCTTAAACTCAATGTGAAGTGATACCTTGGTACAGCAAGATCCATGGATCTTTCTAAGGCTTTAACGTGCTAGCTAGTACTGATAAAGATTTCTCTACTCCATTGTAGATAAATAAATCATCATGGAATTAATCGATTTTCGTATCCCAACTATTTCGTAGATGTTATCCTGTGAAGACATTTCGCTGGCCTTAATGCGAGATTTCGTCACCATATCCACTACGTGAACAAGATGAACATCTAACCCCACCTAAAAGGCTTGATTGCATTTCTCTGTTGCCTAATTGTGATTCAATCTGTAACATGCCCACTTTCACTGCCATTCACCTCGGCTCTTGTATGCAGAGAAAACCCTGATCGGATGTGCCCTCCGTGATTCGCCTTGAGAGTCAAGGTAGGAATAGTGTACTCGCCGTCGTTTTGCATACGATAAGGAATTGGCTTGGTGGTCTCGATTTCGGCCATTCTTTTTCGTAATTTAGTGGCCATCTCATCGAAGCTTGTTTTGTGGACCCTGAAAGCCACGAAGGGTGGAAGAACTTCGAAGCCGGGATAAAACAAAATTCCGTGGTTAATCGGAAATAGGACGTCATCGATTGGACCGCTGATACCTCGGGCTGAATAGTGTTCTCTCCATCCTCCAAGAGTAACAATCAACATTGCACGTTTCCCTGCTAGCACCCCTTCTCCATAGCGATCGCCCCAGTGAGTTTCGTTATGATCACCAACGCCATGACCGAATCCGTAGGTATAGACCCTGTCCACCCATCCCTTTAAAATTGCCGGCATTGTAAACCACCACAAGGGGAAATGGAATATCACGAATTCGGCCCAGCGTAGTTTTTCCTGTTCATCAAGGACATCTTGAGTGAGACTGTTCTCAACGTAGGCGTTTTCAGAAGCCGTCCTATTGATGGAATATAGTCAGACGTTGACAGAACACGCGTCCCCTGACAAACTTCAAGATTTGCCCGCTTCTGCCCCATTTGGCCCCATTGGCAAGGTTGAACCTGAAGCAAGCTGCCCAGGTGGTGCTTGTTGGGCAAGAGGCAAGTTCCAGAAAGTAATGTTTTTCATGGGTTCCTTGATTTCGGGGTCTTCCTGAACTCACCATAGATCTAGTCGTTCTTCCTTGGGGAAATTGGGAAAGTCCGCACGATCCACCTCGGATTTCCATTTCATTCTATACAAATCGGAAACTTTCACATGATGCCCTTGTGATTTTAGCTCCTCTACAGCAACACGATGAAGAGCCCCGCTCAGTGATTGGGGTTCCGGGTGAGCGAAAATAATCAATACTTTCATTTTTTTTATACAAACTTTGGCGAGGAACAAGTGCGAGGAAAATGAGATGGCGAAATTGGCTATCAGAAGTCCGTCTACCGATTGTTTAAATATGTCGATTTCAAGTTTATGGTCACATTCAAATTACGGGATCAAGCACATGGCAACTTGAATAGAACGCTAAAACGATTCGACTCCTTGCTTCAATGTTGCAAAATTGAGAACAATGATGTCGATGAGTGATTCTGGTGATCACACAGTGTATCAATGCTGAGTAACATAGTTTGAAGCTTGAAACTGTGCTAAGCAGCTTCAACTCGAGTGATATGTCCAATATGCAGGAGCTAAGCTTTCTTTCACCCCCACTTGGAAAATACTGCCGCAGATCAATCGCAAATCAAAATGAAGAAAGATTCGGCAGCTTTTTCAACTTGCCACTTGCAGTTCCTGAAAAGGCTCAACCGCCGATCAAGGCTTCTAATCCTTTGGCTAGTGCCTTGCAGAGTGGATTCTAAGGTCCTTCCCGCCGCCAGCACCCGCCAGCGCCCGCCGGCGCCGACACGAACCACACCTACCGCATGCCGGATACGGTCATGCCACACAATCCCTGTCGCATTCGGGCCTCGTTTGGGCCGATAACCCCTCCCTAACTCCGATGCATCGGGGATAAGATAGCCCCCACTCTAACGTCTTAGGTTGTACCACACCAGCGCCACCAGCCCTGCAGCTTGGCATTTTATAAATCCTTCGCTAGTTGCATCAATTACATGTGCTCAAATTGCGAATCCAAGCTCAGACAATCGCCCCAACAACCCAAAGAATCAAACAAACATCAGCTCTCGAACTCGTCAAACGCATACCCGTTTAAACCTTCGAGATGTCCGTGCTGTCGCTGCCAGCTACCCTTTCACCTCCCCTTACTGGCCGCGATGCAGTCGCCGACGCCCTCTACCGCTGCGTCCTCGGTTTTGACACAGCTGACGATGCTCTGTTCAAGACCGCCTTCACTAGCGACGCCGTGTTCGTGCTGAATGGGACTGCCATGAATGGCTTCGACAACATCGTTTCTCAATGTTACGCCAATATCTCCAAGATGGATACCACCCACTTCCTCACCAACGTTCGCATCAATATCACTGATGATGACTCGAAAGCTCAAGCTTCATGCTCAGCTTTGGCTCAGCATTACCGTCCTGAGGAGGGTATGAAGGCCGGCGCCGTGCCTCTGCTTGCGGGTGCATTGTATTGGTTGGAACTTGTTAAGGATTCTAGCGACGGCTTATGGAAGATCAAGCACTGGACTATGAAGACAACCTGGGCACAGGGCGACTGGGGTGTTTTTGGTGGTGGCAACTAAATTCAGTATCCTTGGTGACATAGTATCCTTTGGAAACAAACTGTACATATCGAAGGGTAGATATGAACTATTTGATGATGAATGAGTGCGAGTACAATCTAAGTTTCAAAATGTAGACAAAATGATGATTATTTCAAGAGTTGTTCACCGTCTAATCACTCGACTTAGTGTATCTCATTTTTCTTTCGTCTTTCCCGTCCACGATACACAAAGTACGTGGCGGTACATAGTATGCACATGTGCATGCACACACACGTAATTGAATCTTTTTATCTGTAAGTAATAGTCGCAGATAAATTTACTAAGTTACGTTGAGCGGCGCAATTTTAGCTAACAAGTGCACTTTCGAAATAGGTCAATGGTACTGATTCAAACTGAGCCAATTGAAGATAGTACTTATACATTCTATAGCTAGTATTATGTCTCTCTAGATCTCTGATCCTTAGAATCATCTGAAAAATAGTGATAATCCACGCAACGCAAGTACCCCGAAGGGATCTGACACTCTATTTTTTCCATCTCCGAGTCTCACCGTCCCCTAGATTTTCACAGATCGGCTGTGAATTTGCTCCACTTACGGATTTTCACACCGTAAAGAAAGAACAAGAATGGTACTGGCACTAAAGCGACGCAGAGGAAAGCCAGCAAAGACATTGCCCATGGAACTCCGAGATTGTTGAACTGATTTAAGTGTCAGCGCGATACAAAAAAGCTGCTCATTTGACGTTGACGTACCATATAGGAAGCAAACAAAGGAAACCCCGCACCCAAGAGGCCTCGGAACATGGCATTAATGGAAATAGCAGAGTTGGCCTGGAGCTTATATACGTCGATGATGTAATTAAGACCCTAATAGTTCCAAGGCCAGCAGTCAGAATCATGACGATGCACTTCCGGTGCAACAAAATGTGTGTATTGGATTGAAATAATCATTTACCTGTAAGAAGATAAGGAGGATTCCACATCCGATGAAAATTCCTGATACGACCTGTGGTACCCAGGTTATATGCGGGCTTGAAGTCCCTGCCCAACATGTTAGCTTAAAATGTGCGACAAGTTTCCTGATCTGGGAGAAAAAGCCTACATGCAAACCAAAACATGCCTGCGGGCATCAGAATGCTCCCAATCATCATGGGCACGAGACGTTCCTCGGGCGCATCTCCGACTGACTCCAACTTCCTCTTCATCCGAGTCAATGTGTGCACGATTATGATGATGACCCCGAGGAGAACCCCGATAGTAATTGACAAGAATGGAAGTGACCCAATGCCGATATCCCAGCCACGATGCTGTTCAAAGGCTATCGGATATGCTTCAAAGCAGAGGTACAAAAAGCCATAAATGAACCCCATGTATAGAGTCACCAATGCCAAAATTGGCTCTTGGCTAATCATGATAAATGGCTTCAAAATATAGACTCTGGCGAGTTGCTTGAAGTCAATTTTCTTTTCCTTCTCTGCAGTATTCTGTCCCCTCTCTTTTGCTATTCTGGTGAGAATTGCGCGACCGTACGTTTCAGGGCACAGAAAGAAGTATAACGAAAGAAAGAATAAGGAAAATATGACAGACAGCCACTGCGTCCAGCGCCATCCTAGATACGACTCAATGACAAAGCCGCCAACTATATCCATGTATGAGTACAATGATACCTGAGTATCTAAAAGAGACTTACCTAGAGGACCAAGTACGGGCCCAAGAAAGGTGGCGCTGGCGAATCCAGCAACTGCAACACCCCTTGAGAGGGGTTCCCAGATATCAGCCAGGCCGCCCCCAGCCTAAAGTTTGCCTGTTAGCATTTGTCCCACAGTCGCGGGGTAGGATGTCCATATTCAGACGAACAATTGCTAGTGGGGCAGCCCCGAAAGTCCCGCAGAAGAACCGGCAGACAAAAATGGTAGTGACATTCTTCGCAACAGCGACGGGAATGCTAAAAATCGCGAAGAGGAAGACACCTAAGCTGAGTGGATACTTTCGGCCTAAGACCTCGGAGGCGGGGCCGAAAATAATCGGTCCTACAGCGAAGCCAAGTACGAATAAAGATGTTGCTAGAACAGAAACCTCTTTGGATATACCGAATTCTTGCATGAGGTCCTCGCTTGCCGGACTCATCACTGATGAGTTGAAGGTGGAGATACATACTAGCGATGCAAAGCAAGCTGTAATGAAAATCTTTTTAGGCGTTTTGAAGTTCCGTGGGTTATTCTTGAGAAGAGTGAGTAACGTCACAGCATGAGTTGAGGCTTAGAGGGCATACAGGGTCCGTAGGGCCATCCCAATCTAGGACAGTCTCAATAGTCCGCTCTTTGGAAGTCTCATTTGAGTCCATAGCATTGTAACCCCTTTCGCTTGCACTTTCAAAGTCCTCAGGTTCCATGGTATAGGCTGCCAATATGGATTCTACAAGAAAGAAAGAAGAGTGAAAGACGGCGAAGATGGATATAACGATAACACTATGTGCCCATTTTGGATTCTTCAACACCAAAAATCCCAACTGGAGAGCCGAAACTCAATTGAGTAGACTTTAGCTAGATTGCTAAGCTTTCCTGTGGGCCGTGAAGGATCAACAATGAATGAAAGCAGTGATAATAGACAACATTCGCAATTGGCCTATTCTAAATGCAGGGAGCTTCGGATTTTAGGCCTCAGCTTGCCGATAATACCGATGACGAACAGGGATTGTGAATGATCAAAGGGTTGACCATCGATCCTCCCAAGATCTCTGGCTCTAGGTTGAGATGGCAGCTCGCCCTCGGGGCTTACTACGGCCGAGGATTTCTTTTTCTTTTCTTTTTTCAAAAAATTAGAGAACCATTTTCACGCATAAAATAAGGAACCAAAACTGCCATGGGCGACTCGTCACATACCAGGAAGGTTTACCGATTCGGTCACTTTCAAGGGAGCTTTGACCGACTCTTTCCCCCAACCCGACGGGCGCCGACGCGCCGACAAGGCAAAGCAAGTTTCTTTCGCGCCTTTTTGCATGGCAATTCTTCCTCCATGAAATATGTAAGTGCTCAATATGACCGTGTTCGAAAAAATGGGAGGCAAGAAGGCGCTACATGGAAAATTCCAAGATACAGTCGTATGAACTTGATTCCAACCCTTTGAAACCAACAAATTTCACCGTCCTATCTGAAGATGCCCTCTGCAACCCCTAATCTACCACATCAGCAGACTGCCGTTGTGGTCGAAGAAGCTGGAAAACTTCGTGTCCAAAATGATGTACCAGTTTTATCACCAGGGCCACTGGAAGCTGTTGTGAAGACCGCTGCCGTTGCTATCAACCCAGTCGACGCGAAAATGCTAGACTATAACCCCGTTCCGGGTGCAGTACATGGATACGACTTTTCCGGGACAATCGTTGCATTGGGGCCCGACACACCTGCACATTTGAGTATCGGGGATCGTGTCGCGGGCTTTGTCCACGGTATGAACTCAATCCTCCCAGGAGTGGGTGCATTTGCAGAATACGTCACAGCCTCTGCGGATTTGATTCTTCATATTCCGGACAATATGACATTTAATGATGCGGCTTCTATCGGTCTGGGGTTATTTACTGCTGGTCTAGGAGTATTCCATGAATTGAAGGTGCCAGGATCACTTGGTACCTCTAATGACTCGGACCTCGCAAGCGACGAGCGCTTCGTTTTGGTTGCTGGTGGAAGTACGGCTACAGGCACGCGAGCAATTCAGTTACTGAAGCTGTATGTACAATCAATTATTCCAAACTGATACTTCTATTGGATTGCCTCAAGCAATTAGTTAACCGGGCTCTCTCCTATTCTAGTGCCGGTCTCCGTCCTATTGCTACCTGCTCCAAGTCAAACGCCGATCTGGCCCGTCGTTTTGGTGCTGAGGAGATATTTGATTATAGTGATCCTGACTGCGCTTCCAGCATCCGCCGCTATACTGGTGGCGCACTGGCATATGCTCTAGACTGTGTTGCTAGGGCTGACACAACACAGCTCTGCTATGATGCTATTGGGCGTGCTGGTGGCCGTTATGTTACCCTTGAACCCTTTCGCACTGCTATCACGGAGAAAAGAGCCTTAACCATTGACCCTTCATGGCTTCTAGCTTTGACTGTGTTTGGACGCAAAGTTGACGTTGCTGGGGAGTATTTCCGAGAGGCACAGCCTGATGACTATAAATTCGCAAGAGATCTCACTGTGAGCGTACAAGGGTTGCTGGACCACGGCAAGTTTGATACTCATCCAATCAAGGTGATGTCTGGAGGGCTGGATGGTGCAAAAGATGGTGTGGACATCATTCGTAGTCAGGCTGTATCGGGGCAAAAACTGGTCTATCCTTTATGAATTCGATGAAAGCAACATTAGATTTTGACATTCGTTAATTCCAACGTCCCGCCCCTCAGTCGGAAGGTTGACCTTTTATTTCATGATAGTTTTTCTCGTGTCTACTGATATAGTACTACTAATGTATTCGATGTAAGAGGCCGTGTTTAATCATGGTAAATCATTTTCTCAGGTCATTCGCTTTCTTTCATATACAAGTAATTTCCAAAAAAGTGAAAGGAACAAGAAATGTTACGGCACAAATCTTATTAAAAGCACACTATATAAGGGCGCCCGAGCGTGACCACGCACATTGCGCGGTTATAGTGGTCTTTTTGGCCTAGTTCAAATGTTGGAGATAGATTGCCAGCTCGGGGGTGTGTCTTTACAAGAAAGTGGAAAACACACACACACCTTCGACAGTCTTCCTGTCTCCTACAAGTTCCTCAGACACACTCGTCCATCTCATGCTTCTCGTATAAATAGACTACAAGTCATCTCGTTTCAGCCCTCGATTCACCAGGGGGCCACGGAAGCTCCATCAGTGGTTGAAGATCGATGTCTCTGATGGGCGAAGATTATTACTGAATTCGGTCGTAGTTTTACATGAAGGCGCGAGCTCCACTGATCGGCGGGTCGAAAGAAAAGTGACCGAATCCCCCTGCCGAATTTCGGTCCCAAGTTGGCATCGGTCGCCTCAATGCGTCAATCTACCGATAAAATCATTTCATTGTTCTAGCTTACACGGAACCCACTGATCTCAGCATATTGAAAATTGACGAATAGCTTCGCATCATTGTGACTGGGGCTCCGAGTTGGACAGCAGGAGTGGATCATGAGATGGATCTCCGCTACCGAGAACCTTAGAAAGATTTTAGTATCATCATCAATTGATTGATTAAAATATATGCCTTGAGCGACGCTGAATACACGTATAAATATCAGGATGTTCGATTCGATCTAGCTGTTGTTCAAGCACTCAAGTTGTTAGATATCAACATTGAACTGGGCAATCCTGGTGCATGTGGTCGATTCTCATGGCCGGTGTTCTTTTCTAAAAGTACAAACTCTAGTATCTCAAGTCGATCATCATGGCTGCCGATGCTGCCGTCGTCAAAAACGAAGACAGATATATCCCCACGATAGATCTGCGAGAATACTTCGATGTTAACTCGGAGGAACGGAGAAACAAAGTTATCGATCAAGTCCGCAAGGCATGTTTAGAGCACGGCTTTTTCCAAGTTGAGGGCCATGGAGTGCCAGTAGAGAGCCAGCGGCGAATGTTCGAAGCATGCAAGGCGCTCTTCGCACTTCCACGTGAGAAAAAGACCCAGATATCCCTCTACAAATATTCATGGCGACGCGGTTACGAGGGGCCCGGTCAGCAGCAGGCAAATGATCCTCACCATGGGGATTTTCTACCCGACGCCAAAGAGGTGAGGAAAATCAAACTGGGCGAGCCATTTGGGAGACTCTGTTAATGATTAATAGGGGTTTTTCGTTGGAAAAGAGCTTCCACTGGATCAAGTCGATTTCTTGAAAGGGCCTAACGTGTGGCCACCCGAGCTCGCAGAGAATGACTTTCGCCGACCTGTTATGGAATATTATCATCATGCTCATAAGGTTGGATACAAAGTAATGGAGATCCTTGCTGTCAGTTTTGGGCATTCTCCGTCGATCTTGAGGGACTTTACCTCCGATGCTGCTATGTAAGGGGATACATATCATTCCATAGGCTATTATCTCATTGTTTCACAGGTTTCTGAAGCTACTGCGTTACCCAGCGCACACCTGGACCGACGAACGCAAGTTTGGCTCTGGTCAGCACACAGACTATGGTGGCATTACTATTCTCCTTCAAGACCCCGGCAAGGATGGGCTAGAAGTGTGGCACGAAGCTACCCACCAGTGGATAGAGCTTCCCGCATTGGAAGATAAATTTGTCATCAACCTGGGTGACATGGTCCAAAGATGGACTGGAGGGAAATACAAGAGTACATTGCATAGAGTCATCAATAAGACAGGTGGTGAGCGGTACGCTGTGCCAGCATTCTGGCATGGTGACTTGGACGCAAAGAATCCACTGGACCCGACCGATACAAGCGAGGAGACTGTTCTGGAATTCATTAAGAAGAAGTTCTATAAGGGATATGGATTGACAGATGAGAAGCCATCATGATGGTTACAATATGAATTTGATACTAGTAGCATATAGCTCAGATCAATTGATATTGCTACAACTCAACCTTGCTAGGCAGCACATCCAAGTGGGCTAAGCCAACTAGTAAATGATCATCAAGTCTTTTACTGGGTTTTAACAATCTCTTTAGTGTTCCTGTGGATTTCTGGCAAATTCTGAGATGAGTTCTTTTCTGCTGTTCATGTACCTTGCCCTTGTTACTAACAGGGCTGAGCTTCAAACTTTATGCCAATATTTGCTACTACTATTGCAAAGCGATGATCTGTTTCTATGCAATCATTTGTACTATGTGTTCTAAATCCCACTATGACTTTCTTCAAGTTTAATTTGGTGGTTGATGCTAAATTTTCCTTAATACACGTATTCTTTATTCATGTATACTATGATTCGAGCCCCTCGACCTACTAACCTTGATCATGTTGACAGCTGTACCGCCGCTCAGGCTGGAAAAACAATTTGCAGAGAAATAAACCAGTACTAGGTCAAATCTCAGAGCCAGCCAATTGTTTTCTCGGTGCTGGGCCTCCTTTAGTTGGTGGCCGTCTGTTACTACCTCTGTACATCTCATGACTTCCATTGACCAATTCATTCACTCCCATCGTACCTACAGATACAGCGTTTGCAATAGAATTTGCAAGCTCCGCACCGACACGACACGTTTTGAGATCATATTCATCACTGCCAATTGCTCTTTTGGCAATTTCTACCAACAATAAGGTACTTTCATCTTCTTTGGTCCTCTCATCGGCAACAAGGAACACGGTGCACCCAACTTTTGTTGATTTTGCATTTTGAAACAAAAATTGTGCGATATCGTTGACATCCCATGCAAGGAAGGGTGATTTGAAAGAAGAATCAATCGGTGGATGGGTCACCGAATCCAAGGTATAGTGGTGGAGCGACTCCTTGTTGTTCGTGTCAAGAAGCAGAAGGGTTGGTGATGTGTCGACCTTCTCAGTCTCTTCATAAGCAGTCGCAAGGATTGATGAATAGACCTAGGTCACTCTACTTTAGTAAAGGTAGCTCAAGTGCTGTCATTCACTCTCAGATGTGAACATTTGTACTTACTGAAGATGGAATGTCATGGGTGCCAACAATACTTATCAAGCCTTCGGCCATTTTGTGTTGGAAGTCTCAGAGTGAAAATGTTTTGAAAATCCGATCACACTATTTCGATATGGCTTGATAGAGTTTCCAGTAGATAGGTAGAAAGAAAAAGCACCATGATATACACGACAAATAATCAAACTGGGTTTGCGAAGTCGTCCCTTGGGCTATGTCATGTCTCAATGTTGTCATTTCTGATCGGAGCTGGACAACTGGGCGCACTCCGTGCCGAGAAGGCCAGCCCCGCCCCCACCAATCTCCAATATTTTCGAAATTATAATCTCCAATTGCTTGCTGGATGAACAAATCATATCGTAATTTAATTGGCAAAATTCTTGAGTTTGACAGAGACACCAATGTCGACCCCGACACAGTATGCTTAATACGACCGCTAGTACATGTTTTGACCTTGACAGGTGGTTCCATCCTGTCTCCCCGTAAGGGTCCCATTGATCCGCGGGCGACCATTCAACTGGATTTCCCCGTGCTTGCTATCGCCCTAACTTGGCTTATCTAATTCCTCGCTCGTTGAACGGGGCAATTGGAGCGTCTACTGTCGTTGTACAATTGTTGTCAAAAATTTATCCACGGTCGATTTATCTACTTGAGACAGCCAGCCAGAATATTGCGTAAGCTATGCAAGGTTGGAAGTTCATCGATCCACGCCTATATCTGAAAAAAAGAACGGCTACAAGAAGTATGTCATCGCAAGTTCATGAAGATCGGTCTGTGTTGACTTAACCACCAGCTTCGGTTGCGATCGTCGCAAAGAGAGAACCTGAACAATTAGTATACCAGTTTGAACCTAAGCCACCACCTCTCAGAGTGTATGTCCCAGGCTGCCAGCCTACGAAGCCTTCAGCTTGGTAGAGTTCAGGAATTTCACTGCCAACTTAGAAGTTGGCTTCAAAAAGTCTCCCGATTATAACGACAATGTAAACAAGATCGAGGTTGGCAAAGGCAATCTTGCTGGCGCCCATCTATCTAGGAGCGCACTAGAATGTTAAAGGAATGCCAAGCGTTGTCAGACATTTATCCAGTGTATAGGTATGTGCCGCATATTGTTTCTGAGTCAATCTAATAGTGATGTCGGAAGTGCACTATCCGCTGTCGGGTCGGAACCGACGGCGGACCGCACCATGGTCTCCACAAGGCGCGTTTGGCGACTGCTATAGTATTGTTTTCTGAGTCATTGCCCTGCGGATACTTGAAAGCGAGGAAATATTTTGATATCGAAGTAGCCATTCATTGAACTCATAGTGAATTTTTGTAGACTTGTTTGTTGGGTGCTTGTCTAGTTGTGGTGGGATGTAGTTAGATGATCACGCTAGAGAATCAACTTGGGAAGTGAAATAAAGTTAATTTGCTACATACATTCTAGAACAACAAGAAATACAATCTTCAATGATATAGTGGCATAAAGTGGACCTCGAGATAAAAGTATCTTGCAATTAGTTTGATTTGACCAATGATCCCTGAGACCCATACAAGCTTCTTGCTACCGGTGGATCCCTTAGTATGTACTCAACCTCTCCTTAGATCAAATAAATGAAATCCAGGCACCTCTGACTCACATATCATTTCTTTGAAGCCAAAGAGAATATTTAAGTCTCAACATGGCCCTTCAATGACATCCCCATCACACATCCAAAGGTCCAAGTGTTTCAATTGCTTGACTTCATTGCCTAAACCTTGCAACACTTCAGCATTATCGGAAGTCAGCAAGAATCCTCCAGCATGGAAGCAATTAAAGAAGTCTTCGCGGCCTGTAAAGGGAAAAGTCGCGCTGCCTTGGTAACATATGTCACAGCCGGATACCCAAGCATCAACGAAACAGTCGAGATAATGCTCTCAATGCAGTCTGGCGGCGCTGGTATGTTGAAGAGCTACTTGAGATCTACCACCAAAGCTAATGAAATACAGATATCATCGAGATTGGTATCCCCTTCACAGATCCTATGACAGATGGATTAACAATTCAGAACTCAAACGCTGTTGCACTCCAAAATGGTGTTCGAATGCCGAATATGCTCTCTATGGTTCGGGAAGCGAGAGCGAAAGGGCTCACCGCGCCGGTTCTCTTGATGGGATATTATAACCCCGTACTTGCGTATGGGGAAGAGAAAATTATTCGGGATTGCCGCGATGCAGGAGTCAATGGATTTATTATCGTCGATTTGCCGCCAGAAGAAGCAGTGCGATTTAGAGATCTGTGCAAGCGAGATGGGTGAGTTCCTCGTAATCCTTTCATCTGCCCTGCTCTCATCTCAGAGTAAATCAGCGATTCGCATGACCAAATACTCATTGCTAACGATAATGCATAGACTTTCCTATATTCCTCTGATTGCGCCCGCGACACCGGACTCGAGGATGAAATTGCTCTGCGAAATTGCGGACTCCTTCATTTATGTTGCGTCTCGCATGGGAGTAACCGGTGCCACCGAATCACTAGATGAGGGGCTAGAAGCACTTCTCAAGCGTGTCCATCTATACACAGGAGATGAGGTCTCGACAGTCGTTGGCTTCGGAATTAATACGAGAGAGCATTTTGTGAAAGTCGCACGTATCGCGGAAGGTGTGGTAATTGGCAGTAAGATCATTACTGTGTTGAAGGATGCACAACCCGGAAAAGGAGCTGAGGCAGCGAAAGAATATTGCATGCATGTCAGTGGACGAACCGAGGCCAGATCCATTTCCAAAGATACAACTACTGCCATCCAGCAATCAGCACAATTCACATCCGACCAAAATGAACAGAGCACACTCGTCGAGAATGACCAATCAACTCAAAATACTACGGACAACTACATGCGTTTCGGCCAATTCGGTGGCCAATATGTCCCCGAGGCACTCATGGAATGTCTCACAGAACTAGAAGCAGGTTGGACAGAAGCAAAAGCAGACCCAGCCTTTTGGGCTGAGATCCGCTCTTTCGACGCATACACAAACAGACCCTCAAACCTTCATCTTGCTCCACGTCTAACAGCCCATGCCGGCGGTGCCAGAATTTGGTTAAAGCGCGAAGACCTAAATCACACAGGAAGCCACAAGATCAACAATGCACTTGGGCAGGTTGTGCTAGCACGCCGACTCGGCAAAACTGCTGTCATCGCCGAAACGGGCGCAGGACAACATGGTGTTGCGACGGCTACTCTTTGCGCACATTTCGGACTCAAATGCACCATCTTTATGGGATCTGAAGATGTGAAGCGACAGGCACTAAATGTCTTCCGAATTAAGTTGCTTGGTGGAACTGTTATTCCTGTTCCTGGTGCGAAGGGGGAGGAAGGAACCCTTCGGGATGCAGTGAATTCCGCGTTTAGGACGTGGGTAACCGATCTTAAAACAACACATTTTGTCATTGGGTCTGCGTTTGGACCTTATCCATATCCTGGAATCGTCCGGACGCTCCAGTCTGTTATTGGCACTGAGACGCGGGAGCAGTTCTCCTCGCAGAAGGGAAAATTACCTGATGCCGTTGTAGCATGTGTTGGCGGTGGATCTAATGCTGCCGGTATGTTCCATCCATTTTTGGGTGATAAAAGTGTAGCATTAGTTGGCGTTGAGGCTGGAGGTGATGGAGAGGAAATTGGAAGACATTCTGCCACGCTGGGACGGGGGAGTGTTGGCGTTTTACATGGAGTGAGAACTTATGTGCTTCAAGATGGGGATGGGCAAGTCTCCGACACGCATTCTGTTTCTGCAGGGTTAGATTACCCGGGTGTGGGTCCAGAGCTAGCTTCTTGGAAGGAATCTGGACGAGCAAGCTTCATTGCTGCGACCGATGAAGACGCGCTGGCTGCATTTCAGCTGTTGAGTCAGACTGAGGGTATTATCCCGGCACTAGAGAGTGCACATGCAGTTGCTGGGGCGGTTAGGGTAGCGAGAGAGCTTGGCCCGGAGAAAGATGTGGTTATTTGTCTTTCTGGAAGGGGCGACAAGGATGTTCATACCGTGGCAGGTTTGATGGGGGAGTCAATTGGTTAAAGACGATTGGAGGAGCTCAGGTACACACACATGTGGATCGTGTAGAAATTGACTAGCCTGAATAATATGATGGTTCAAACAAAATCATTGATTTACATGTAGAGATTTAGAAAGACCTGAGATGCGTACCTTGATAAGGCATTAAATTATGTAAATTAGTTATTCGAATGTTCAACCTGATTCTCAGGTTTCTCAATAATAGACACTAGTATACATGACTATCACAAGTAGTCGAGGATTTAGTCATCCATACCTAGTGTAATTCCGACCCCAAAGCCTAATAAGTTCCAAGGCCCTAGCCCATTAATTTCTCACCCTCCTCACTAGATGCAAGATGGAAGAATTGAATCTTTCGAATGGCATGCCCCTTCCACATGAGAAGCATAACGAAAAGGAAGGAAAAGATAGCAAAGAAAGCCATCATCCCATATACCCAACCAACATCCACAGCTGCAACCCACGGATTGATGTAGAAAGTAATAGTCAGACCATAGACAATGCGGTAGGCTCCAATAACAATACCCGCCTCAGCAGGATAATGTGTAAAGCATTCAACCACATAGTTCACGGTGACAGGCACGCTGCCCAAGGACCCAACAGTCACAAGGAATACAGCAAGTGCTAACACCATATAATGAAGATGGTACTGAAGTGCTGCGCCGAAGATTCCAAGGCCAATAGGATTTAGAATCAGACTCGGTATCCACAGGACATGGAGTCTGTATTCAGGTTTCCATACTCCGTTGTTCCACCGCCGAGCGAGTGCGAGAGGTAGTCGGTCATTGAGCCAATGTCCATAAAATTGGACGACGATAATTCCAATCCAGTGGCAAAAGGTGAAGGCGGCGTTTTGTTTCAATGAGAATCCGTAGCCACCGGCTGCGACGGGCTTTTGAAGCCAGACTGGTGTGAGAGCGTTAACACCGACATAGAAGCCGAAGGAGATGAGTGTGAATATTCCCATGATGATTGTCACTGGACAGATACCGATAAGAAAGGGAGTGACGCCAATTTTAGCCTAGAAAAAGTAAGATGAGCCGCCTTTTGATACGTTTTGAGTCTCGGGGGTAATGTTTACTGTTTCTTTCCAGGTAGTTGGAAGAACAACGCGTTGTCCAAAGAAGAAAGTTGCGAAGCGGTTTGCAACAAGACCTTGCGGTATATCGGGATTGCGATCGAAGTTCTCACGGTCAAAGCCCGTTTCTTCAAGGAAGCAGAAGCAACAAATAAGTGTGAACCCAAGTAGACCGACAGTCCACCAGAACTCCACCGGGAAAAATACATCGGCGGAAATAAAACCAGAAAAGGTCGGGCCAGCAATGGTACCAAACAGGAATGCCATATGCAATACCATGAATGCGCGACCACGTTGATGTAGGTAGAAGATATCGGTGACAATGCGCGGGCCGAGAACCGTGGGAACTGCGCCGAAGAAGCCTGCAAAGAGACGGGAAATGATGTAGGGGATGTAGTCGTTCGGGTGGGTCATAACGGCCCCCCAGACCTGACAGACCAGTGTACATAGTACACACCAGAAGATAACGGAGCTGCGGCCGAGTAGGTGGGAAACAGGTGCGAAGAAGAATGGGCCTGCTGCCATGCCCGCCAAGGCGGCGGAATTCTGTAGCAAGTCAGACGTATTCGTATAGAGGCACGGAAGTGTAGCCGGGCCCGTAAAGTACAGGAACGGAGATAGGCTAGACAAGGTTAAGTTCGTACCGCATAGGATTCCTGTATCTGAGTTTTGCTATAGAGCTCCTCTTGATCTGCTAGGTTCAACTGTCCCGACAGTGGCGCAACCGCGCCGGAGAACGAAGCAAGACATAGTACAGCTGCAATGACATACTTCCGCCTCAGGGACCAATTCTGATTTTGAGTTCGGTTAATGCTTAATGTCTCCGAGGATTCGACAGGGTGGCACTTTATCACGACATACCAGGGGATCGCGGGGGTGGGTACTTGGATGGGGGATCAGAACAACATGCTCTTCATGGCTAGGCCCATCGACCACCGAGCCAGCTTTAGCTGGACTCTCGATGTCTTGTGGAGTCTTGGCGTCCATCCTGCTTACCTCCGTGGCTTTGTCGAACTCTAAGAAGTTCCTCGTGCAGAAGAGGCTTGGAAGCTTGGAACGTCTCACGGGCTCCCTTGAATTTTTTTTGAAACGAAATTTGCGATGCCCAGCAAGGAGCTGAATTTTTCTTGGCGGGCCCCAGTGCAATTTGCTATTTGCTTGCCGACCGGGGTAGACGCGTCACTTAGCGTGCTCGGGGCTATTGAGCAGCTCGGAGATACACTAGGTACTTGCAGCAAGTCTTCACGTGTATGTGAGATTATTCGTTGAGATGTCAAATGATTCTGCTCCATCAACTATATGACATCGAAGAGAATCGACATGGGGCCAGGAATTGTGAAGTCTTGGCTTGGAAGCTTGGCTGTTCAATATGTGGTAAGAACCTCGAAGATCGCGCTTCTCTGCGGTGACAAACGTCAAGTATCGGCTAAGGCTGCGACCGAGCTTCAACCTCGATCAGGGTCTCCAAGGTCTTGGCCCATGTTTAATACAGTATGTGGGGTCTAAAGAAGCATGTCGTCTTTAGTGCAGGATGTAGAAGATCCGGCCATTCATAGACTTCCATCACAAGCAGTCGGCCATTGATAAGGAGCTCCACTTCGGAGAGGAACAGAGAAGAGAAAACAGTTGGAGACCCACGACTTCGGCAACAGATTCAACCGCCGAGCAACGCCGACATTGAAAAGTTGGCCCCGATCACGAAAAAAATCATGATCGTTCTTCGCTTATCATTTCAGGTTTCAAAGTAAGAAACAAAGAAGAAAATATAGACATGCGATATTGCATAGACTCGATCTTTCTCTACTAATTCTGCATTTAATAACTTCCCTACACATCTCTTCAATATGGGACCTCAACCAGACGTGGAGGCCCAAAAGCCCTTGCCGCAACTCAATTCCCCGCACGACTCGGACACAGAAACAGAAGAGCCCAAACTAAAGCCACAACAACCAGCTGGCTATGCCATTCAATTTTGGCGAAAATGCTTGATGCTCTTCGTCGTCAGCTGGATGACTCTTACAGTCACATTCTCCAGTACATCTTTGCTTCCCGCTACGCCAGAAATCGCAGATGAGTTTTCAACGACTTCGGAAATCCTCGATGTGATTAATGCGGGGGTGCTGATTGCCATGGGCTTCTCGTCTTTCATCTGGGGTCCTGTGACTAAAGTTTTTGGGCGAAAAACTGCTTATAATGCGGCGATTGTCATCCTTTGTGGCTGCTCTGCTGGCACGGCTGCCTCTATTAATTTGCATATGTTTATTGCCATGCGCTTGCTCAGTGGGTTCACGGGCACATTCTTTATGGTTGCGGGACAAACCATTATAGCAGACATCTTTGAGCCGGTTCGTTCTTATCTATTGGGGTAAAATACTCCATCGCTCTTATGAGTATTATGCTAACTTCTTTAGGTCGTGCGTGGAACAGCCGTGGGCTTCATGATGGTCGGGTCGGTTAGTGGGCCTGCTGTCGGTATGTTTTACTTCAAGACGCCAGTCTGTACTAGGATGAGAGCTCTCGTCAGAACTGACCAATATCACAGGTCCCTGTATTGGAGGTCTCATCGTCACATTTTCCCACTGGCGCATTATTTACTGGCTTCAGTTTGGTATGACATGTCTTGGTCTAATCTTGTCGATCCTTTTCGTGCCAAGTCTTGAAGAAAAGAATGAAGGAGAGAAAAAACAATCTCGGAATTTGTACTTTGTGCTGAGCATGTTCAATCCACTCCGCATCTTCGGCCCATTCATTTACCCAAATGTTTTCCTCTGCGTATGCCTCGACCCTCCACATTACCTTGATCTCTACTAACCATATGGTAGCATCTTACATGCGGTCTGCTAGCAACCTTTCAATACGCACTCCTGACATCCGCTCGAACAATTTTCGACCCCCGTTTCAATCTTACCTCTGCGTTGGTCAGTGGTTTATTCTATCTCTCGCCAGGCATAGGATTCTTGATCGGCAGTGTTATGGGCGGCAAATTGTCAGACCGCGCAGTAAAGAAATGGATCGTAAAACGCAATGGTGTGCGTCTTCCTCAAGACCGCCTCAACAGTGGTTTAATCACTTTGTTTTTGGTTTTGCCCATCGGGACCCTGATCTATGCCTGGACACTGGAAGAGGGTGTAGGCGGCATGCCCGTGCCAATAATCGCTGCCTTCTTTGCTGCCATCGGGCTTTTGGGCTCGTTTAATGGATTGAATACATACTCTGCAGAGGTAATGCCACACATTAGATCTGAGGTGATCAGTGGTAAATACGTTGTTCAGTATCTATTTGCTGCTGGTGCTACCGCAGCCGTTGACCCATTAATCAAAGCGATTGGTGTTGGTTGGACTTTTACCATCTGTGTGTTTTTCGCTCTTATTGGGGGTGTCAATGTGTGGATTATTACGATGTGGGGAATTGATATGCAGCGATGGGTGGAAGGAAAATTCGGCCTTGAGGCCAAGCCTACATGATGATTTATGATGAGATACCATCTTTTAACGTGACGATGACAAAATAGAAGAAAGAGTTAGACATATATTACAAAATAATTTTGCATGATACACACATGTGCATGAATCGAGATTTGTTTCCTTAAGCAATTACATATAGGCCATAAACTGGCATTTTACCAGGCGGAGATCGTGATAGTACAAACAAGAACTTCCAAGGTTATACGTAGCTCGACACTGCATATCTCTGAGATAGTATGCTATCATGCGAATAATCAATGTACATGTAACCTTGCAATCAACGCGGCCTTATGGCGTCATCAAAGCGGAAAACTCCAAATCCCGTGAAGAAGCTGACGGTCTTCAGCCCGAACGTCAAAGGGGTCCGTTGCCGATGCTCCACTCAAAGATACCGACAACGCACTTTGATTGGCCTCGGCACCGCTCGACCGTGAACGTTCGGTCAAGGACTCCGATACCTCGGCGAGCATCTGAAAATGGCCGAGGGCATCTCACTGAGTAACTCGAACACCTCCGAACCTCCTTACTGACCAATCCCGAGGCCTCTAATGGGCTTGACAAAATGGTGCGAAGTGTTGAGCCGAAGAAGCGGCCTCTTTCCACCGAGGACGAGGAGAGTCGCCGGCAAAGAAGGAAATTTGTCGCGTGCGTAATCCGAACAGTGCACAAAGGAAAAGAAACATCGCTGACCTGTGCAACAGCTGCCAAAGATGTCACGCACATAAAATAAAATGCTCCGGCGAACAACCTTGCAGCAAGTGCTGTGCTGTCGGTGTCGCAGAGGATTGTGCGTATGCGCCTCGCGATCGTCAGGTCAAAGTTAGCGAAAAGTATGTTGACCTGCCTTATAATACTATACTGGGACCTAGTTGTCGGATATCATGGACGATTCTTAGCTTGCCGAGACCTACTTTGTCACCAAGATTGACGATTCTCCATTCAGGTACCTTGACCAGCTCGTAGCAGAAAACCAGCGTTTGAAGGACCAGTCGGTCACCCCGACCGATACGACCGAAGCTCCAGACCCTCCCCATACAGAAAGGTATGTCGCATTCCAGTCGCACATGGTCACAGTATGCTCATCAGCGTACACAGAACGGTATCACGTCCAGCAGAGGCTCCAGATGCTACAGGCATTCAGAATCCCATCATAGGCGATCGTGCCTGGTTTCATCGATATGATCCGTCTTCGCCACCGATATACGTCGGCGAGGCGGCCTGTTCAGCTTTTGCTACGCGCTTTCGCCGGTTTTTGACCGGCAACAACTCGACTGCGCATATCACTCGAACGCAGTGGACACGCGAAGAAACAATCGCTGCTGCTGCTAATGAAGCTGATGCTGAATGGCCCAGTTTGCATCATGCTCGGTTATTGGTCCGGATTGCAATTCATCAGATTGGATACTTGTATCATCTGATGATGCGCAAAGCCACGTTAGATAAGCTAGAGGAGATCTATCAAACGGGGAATTTCTATTGTGCAACGAACAAATGCAAGTTCTTTGCCTTGTTTGCGTTTGGACAAGCCTATTCCATTCGCTCGGAGTCGACCTCTGGGTCTAGAGTACCTGGAATCGCGTACTTTGCGAAAGCGATGAGTTTGGTTCAAATTCTTCCAGAGCGAACCAGCGTGACCCACCTTGAAACTTTATTGCTTCTTGTGAGTGCCACCCCACTCCGTCGACACAGAACTTCAAAGGTTGCTAACCAGCATGCGCCAAAAAGTCACTGTTCTCATATTATCTCAATCGTCGCCATTCTGCGTACGTATTGATCGGCACTGCTATGCGCCTGGGCTTGACCATAGGTCTAAATCACAATATCCCAGAGTCTCAGCTAATCGACCCGGTGGAGCGACAACACCGTATCGAAATATGGTGGACGATCTATATCTTCGATCGCATGTGGGGTTCCAAGATGGGTTTGCCAATGCAGATTCTTGATGAGGATGTCCATGTTGATATGCCATCAACCATTTCTCCACGATGGAAGCACGACGAAGAGCTGTCCGATACAGACTATATGACAGCCAACATCAAGCTGGCACGCATAGTTGGAGAAACAATTACAAAGCTATACAGTCGCCGGAAATATCAAGAAACGTTCCTTCAGCGTGTGCAAAAGCTTTTGAAGGCACTGAAGAACTGGGTAGATGATTTACCAGAGAAGTTGCGTTTGAATATGGAAGATCTCGAATCCAGCAAGAAGCCTCTAGTTTCATTGCACATGGCATTTAACCAATGCATCATTCTAACAACGCGGCCGACACTCCTCCATCTACTAATCACACTTCGAAAAGCCGAGTCTACTGGTGGAGTTCGGGAATCAGTCTCACAGCCTGTTCTTACGCTCAGTGAAGCTTGCATACATGCAGCCAGACACTCACATTCCATGATCCTTACTCGCTGGATCAATGGCACAATGCCGACATTCGGATACTTCCACGCACACTACCTCTTCTCATCCGCACTTATTCTGGCCATGTCGAGTTTTGTCCCGATTGGCAATGCGTCCGATTTGAGTGGATTTGACTCTGCACTAGACCTGCTGCGTTCCATGACAGAAAATGGAAATTTGGCTGCTGCTGAGTTTTACACCAATCTTGAGCAAGTGAAGGTATGTCTAGATACATATCGAGAAAATACTTCAACCCGACCTCAGCAAAATGATGGAGGGCTAGAAAGTATCCCGCAAAGTGCTGCAGGCCCTGTGCCCCCGCCTAGTACAAACAATGTTCCAAGCGCCGTTCAAAATGTTTCTACTAGTCTTGGCCCCGCTCCAAACTCAGTGCCTGTTCCGCCAGCATCATCATCACAGATGACTTCATCCTCTACAAATATACCCGGGAATCCGATTTCCAGCAATCCCGCCGCCTTAATGATGCCTAATGAGAGCGAAATGTTGTCTGGCCATCCAACGAGTGGTGCTGACGCGTATGCTGTACCTACCCGTGATACGATCAGTGGGTACACAACAGAAATGGCGTTTTTAGAGCCAACGATGCAAGATTTCTTGGCACAGTCTGATATTGATCTCGGCTTATTGCATCCCGTTGATACGTTCTTGAGCGAAGCAGAGAACTTGTATACATGCCATGAGTTATAGACACATGCAAGGCCAAAGAGATCCGATCCAAACACCGCGAAAAGTGACGCAAAGGATGAAGTGACGACAATTGGAATAATGAATATTAAGTAAGAATAACTTGACGAATATAATGCATCATTTCACACATATCGGCATATGGATTGGTCTGGGAAGTGAGTAACATTGGAAGTCCAAATGTCGTCATGGTGAATCCCAGCTTCACTTATATTGACCAGGAGCTTCGGACCCAGGTAACTCCGCAATGAAGCCTTTATCAGGTCTTGTAGATGGCAGTTCATTAATAGCCAATGATGTATCAGGTAATTCGACAGCTACAGTCTTTCTGTGCTCCTGATTATATCGCGGCGGAGCAGCATAATGGCTCGTAGACAACCCCGAAGAAGTAGACATTGATCCCCATCGTGAAACCCCAGTGGGCGATTGTGGCAAGACAGGCGACATTGCCCCCGTCTGTGTCTGTAGTTGTAGCGGTAATGAATTTCGCCCGGATCTATCTGCAGGATTGAAAGTTCTTAACTTTCCATCCTCAAACATAGCCTGTAGAACGCCTGCGTCAAGAAGTTCTGCCTTCTTGATCAATCTGTCCACAAGGACCTTCGAGGCAGCTTTCAATTGACTCTTCACAAATGAGATTAGCGTGATGCTGCATTTGATCTCCACTTCTTCAAGGAGGTAAAGCCCATTTTCTGGAGCGTCTGGTATATTTTGCGGGTCGGGTGGTTCGTCTGGCTGATTCCCTCCAATACGCCAATTGCTCTTGAGATCGATTCCCATCGGAGGGTATGTATGTGTTTTCAACCCCCACGAGACATTTTCGAAGCAGCCTTTGAAGCTTATCTTTCCGGCCCCCATTTTGCCGATACCGGGAACATACTGAACGCGTTGTGTGATCTCGTACCATGTTGAATAATATTCGTCTGCGACGGCATTGCGCGGGGCTTTGATCGGGTTGTGGGTAAGTACAAGTGGGTTGAGCGTGATGATTTCGCTGTGGCTGTGGAGGATATCTAGAGCAAGTTGCCGGGGGATGCTAGATGGGAGGGGCGTGATGTTCGTATATAATTCTTTCTTTTGCATCATGTTGAGAGATGTTACTCACGCGACTGAAGATGATTCTTATCGAGTGTGAGATGGGCAGGGAAGAGAAAGGATTCGGTGGGGGGAGGTCGGTTGAGAAGGTAGGCCCGTATTTTTCTTGCTTATGGCGCATCCGCACGCTTACGGGCGTACTCGACCCAGCGACTATTGGCTCAAATGTAATACTGCGCCTAGTTTCTATTTCTGGCCTGGCTCCATAATGTCGGAATTTTTTTTTTCTCCCCATGGGTACAGTTCAGCTCTGTCAAACCTCCCCTCCTCGCAGAATTTGTACTTCGCGACAGTGCTTCACAATGGATGTAATTGTTCAAGGTGATTGACAACAAGATAAGTTAACAACAAGTTTGTGCTGTCTAAACATTTATAATATTAAATTATAGGTAGAATGGTCATCGTTATTATGTATTCATGAATGTCCAGCTCATCTTGCAAGTGGAAGTATGGCAAGACAAACTGTTCCACGATCTAGTGCTGTTCTGAACTCAACACCTGGCAGAGGTTAGTACAGGTGGTAGTAGATTGGCGCTTCGGGTAGTTCACGCCAAACTGTGCGAGGTCCTCATCAACCCCACGGGCCTCTTGAAATTTCAATTCATTTCAATTTATTCTTATTCTGGTTTTCATATAGTTCCCAATTGTTCGTACGATTCATGCAAAGCCTAAAGCAAAGATCTAGATAAATCTACCCTGTTAATACATTGTCCCGTATAGTACCGGCAAATACAGCCCCAATTGCCCAGGTGGTAGGACCTCAAGTGCTTCGATCAGGTTATGAAGTAGTAAGTGCACATGTGGCTAGTGGAGAAAAATACTCAGGGACAAGATCTCCTGGAATCCTTCACTCCTCATTTCAACCATTTGAAAGTCTGTTGACTACTAGGTATCGCATACATGTGACCAGCTAACTACATCTTAATGCCCGCAGTCCCTTTAAAGCTAAAAGGCTCTATTGCCTTTCGCATACTAATTTATTTCACAGGGCACGATATGGGCCTTTCCGGACGACTGGCGAAAGGACGCCTACTATGTAGGCCACTGCAGTGCTACTAGTCGGCGCTCTATGAAGTATCAGCAGCCATATTCTGCACATGTGCCAGCTTGGGTGCATCTAATACTAATTTCATCAATCAATTATCCTTTTCTTTTCTTTTCTTTTCTTTTCTTTTCTTTTCTTTTCTTTTCTTTTCTTTTCTTTTCTTCTCTTTTCTTCTCTTCTCTTCTCTTCTCTTTTTTTTGCTTATTGCTTTTATCGAGTTTCAAAGATTCCCCACCATCCATCACATCCATCCCCTGGGACTTTTTCTTCCCAAAATTAGAATATATTGAGAAAATGGGCTTTTTTTTTTTCCCCCTGATGATATCGACAGATACGGCTGACGTGAAAGACCACAGACCTTAAACCCTGAAAAACGACCGGTGTACAAAGCATACATTGGACATTCAAATAAAAGCGATCACCAAAGCTTATGGCTGCTAATAAACCTTGGAAGTTTAACAGGCAGAAAGCTCTAGGCTGTATGGAGTCAATCCCTCGCAACAGAAAGAAAGAAGGAAAGAAAAGGAATTTTGTGAAAACGCAAATAATTCCCGCAACTTGATTGTGTTCACTTCATTTTTTATAACTTATGCCGAGAATAGTACTCAGACGGGCGGTCGCTCGGAATTTGGCTCTTTCTAAGCCCACATGCATGGCCAATTTGACCCGCGGTTTGCCCTGACGTCTGAAGTAATGCAAGCCATGAATTCAATTGATTCCAATTGTCTTGGAACAGGATGAGTTGATCACCAAGCTAAATGTTGCGAACTTGGCGGAAACCCCAGACGGTTCAAGCCCGGGTCAACTAGCCTTTTCGAGATTATGATCGCCGACCCTTGCACCGATTATGGGAAAGATTGCAGATTCATCGTATTCCCATCGTATACAAGCCGAGGGTATCCAGGGATTACTCCTCATCTTTCTGAAAAGAGTATTCACCCATGTGAAGGAGGTTGGCTCGGGAGGAATTCAAAGAAGAATGCTGGCATACTTAAAGTTCGTCAAACGTCCCCCTTGAAGATCTCTGAGCAGAGACTGTACTGTTTACCGGATCGCCATGCTACCACAGGCTTTGACCATACCATTATTAGGTGGTATTATTGCCCCTGTCGCAGCAACTGCGGCGGGCTCATCTGCTTGCTCAAATATTACTTCGCAATTAGGCTCGTCGAAAATCGCCAGTAATGAATTGGGCTTGAATTATATTCAAAGTACCGAGTACTGGAATTCACTCCAGGATGATTATAAACCTTCCTGCGTCGTTTATCCTGAGTCCGCTCATGATGTCTCCATCGCTATCCAAGCTATTCGTGCTGCTGGAAGTCGCTTTGCAATCAAGGCTGGTGGCCATAACCCGAATACCTTCTACTCATCCGTCGATAAGGGTGTGCTTCTGGACTTGAGTAGTATGACAGCCAAAACCTATGACCCGGACACCACAATAGCCACATATCAGCCCGGTGGCGTGTTTGGCGACGTATACGAGTACTTTGCAAAGTGGAATCGAACTGTTGTTGGTGCCCGTTTAGCAGGTGTCGGAACTGGTCTCGCCTTAGGTGGTGGGATGAGTTATCTCTCGCCGCAGTACGGCATGGCGTGTGATTCTTTTCGAGAATTGGAGATCGTCCTACCAGACGGACAGATAGTGACAGCATCTAACGAAACGAATCCCGACCTATTTTTCGCTTCTCGTGGTGGTGGTGGGAATGCCTACGGGATTGTAACGAAGTACACTGTTCAGAGTCGGCCGATTGGAGAGTTCTGGGCTGGAAACCTCATCTATGTCTTCGCACAGAAGGACAACGTCGTTGAGGCAATCGGAAACTTCATCAAGTACAATACCGATCCGAAGGCCGCTATCATCGGCACTTACGAGAAGTTACCGACTCCGGATATCAACCTTAATCTAGACGAAGCTATCATCATGTTCCTGGTCTATGATGGACCAGACCCAGGCGATGCATTCAAGAATTTTACTGATATAACTGCGCTACTTGATACAACCGGGATTAAAACCTACAATGAAGTTGTCAACATGCCCATCCCCATGTCAACTGAGATCTCTCGTGGGAATAACATGTTCCGAGTCGGAGTCCATAGACCAGGAAACAATTCTTATGAGAACGCGCTAGACGAATGGCGCAACTGGGCAGAGTCAAACAAGGGAAAATACGAACTGCTTTCATTGGATTTCCAGCCCGTCCCTAAGAGTCTGACTGATGCCAGCAGGGCACAAGGGGGCAATGCAATGCAAATGCCGGATGGGCCGTGGTTCTGGCTGAATTACTTGATCAGCACACCGCCTGGTATGAGTCAAGCCGATTATGATGCCGTGCAGGCGAGTTATCGGGATATGGTTAAGGCGACTGGTAATGCCGAGGGCTTGCCTTTGTTTATCAATGATGCAAACCGAGACCAGAACCCTCTACAAACTTTCTCAGCATTCGAGAAGTTGCAAGAGATCAAAAAGAAATATGACCCGAATAGTTTCTTTGCGGACTACACTGGAGGTTGGTCTTTTGAATGAGCTCTGCTTGCAATGTTGATATGTATATGGTTCGATGATCCCGAGGTCTATAATTATCAATTCATTCCCGCAGCGGGAATTTGAATACTATTACGCATACAGTGGCAGAGGTCATCATATGTGATTCTCTCATTCTACTTCGAATTCGAAACTTCATCATCTTTTCTTGTGCATTAAGGCTTGGAATACTAGTATAAAGGTCCATGTGTGGGCGAATGGAGTTAAGTAGGCGTAGTAGTAGTAATTAGTGACTCTTCAGTGAAACTTTTAGCCATCGGTCTGGGACTCATCCTCATCTTTTATGTAGAATCTTTCAAGCTGAACTTGAAGTAGGGCCTTGGCAATGATTATAGCTTTCGACTCTATATTTGGTTTTTTTTTTTTTTTTTTTTTTTTTTTAAAAAAAAAAAAAAAAAAAAACTAGTGAGCAGCCTGTGGGCAGGATGAATTTCATTCCTTGGTAGAGCGCGCATAGCATATTGAAAAGTTCCCCTGGAAGGAACATTTGGGCCCGAAAGGTTTGATTCTTTCAACGCATGCACACCTGATGTGGCTCAGATATCGTTAAGTTGTGTTCAAGCACAAAACCCTGAAATATTACCTAACCGGGACGTGTTTATATAGGTAGTGTGCATTAGTTCAAATTTGATCTGCGAAAAGGAAATATGCAACTTGTGGGTAAAGGAGAATGAATAGGTTACTAGCCTCCCTCGAGGAGAGAAAAGAGGGAGAGTATTAGTTGGTAAAATGTGAATGAACTCGAAGAAAAGGCATACTTGGAGCTCGACGTCCATTTCCTTGGAAATTAGCAGCGTAGGATGAAGATATTTAGTAAACCACAGATGCTCAGCCATGCAATGAATATAAGAAAGAACACAAGCTGATAGACATGAGAAAAAGAGTAAGCTTCGACTGTGTGTTTCAGGCCACAGATGCGTCCAAAGGGTGAGATCCACGACTATCTTAGGCGAGTAGACAAAGAAGAGTGGTGGAGGACCTAAAGTATGTTGTCAATCAACATTCATGGCAAATTTGAGGCCATGCCGTGTGAGAATATCCATACAGATAGACAAGGATTGCTGAGAGGAAGGGTCTCGGTTGGCCATTTCACGTAGCCAGCTAGTCGCCTTTTGGATATCCCCCATTAGCCCAACAGCTTCAATGGCACCAGGGATGGTACGAGTGAAAAGTTCAACTAATAGAATTGTAGTCGATTGCATGATATGATGTAGAACACACCACCAGGGGCAGACCTGATATAGCAAGGATGTGTCTGTTTCATCTGGAAAGAGAGAAAACATGCCACGAGCCGCCTGTACACACGCAGCTGCAATCGTGTGACAAAGAGGCCCAGGGGGGGTCTCACCGGAGGACTGGTATGCGAGGCGACGTAGACAGGGTTGCGTGATGACGAGTTTGGTCGTGTAGAAGTGGAAAGCGAGGCCCACACGTTGGGCTGCGATCGGTTCATCTTTGTCAAATGGCGCGAAGTGAAACTCTGGCGGGAGGCGGGAGAGCCAATTGTCAGCACCGTTGTTGAAAGTAGACATAGCGGTTTCCATTTCCAACCAAGAACGTCGCGTTGCTCCAGGGGCATACAGGGTTTCAATGGCCTTCCGCATAAGAAAGGCTAAGTCCACACCATATAAAAAGTACAGTGAGATATTTGGGGTGGGACTCTTGATTTTTGATGGGGATGCCATCGCCCTTTGTTTTCCTTGTCCAGCTCCAAAGCTTTTCAACGGTGGTGTATCAAGAATATGGTCGATGGGCTCAGATAAGAAATCAACCTGGGACAAAAGTGACCTTAGTAGATTTTGCCGAGCATTGTAATCCATGATGATATGCTTCACATCTTCGTCTCCGAAATCTTCCTCCACGAAGGGTATAGGTAAAGGTGTGGTGCAAAAATGAGTACCAGTGCTAGGGGGACGACCGATCATCACACAAAGCAAAGTATCCAGCATAAATAGTGCCCACCAGACACGGTATCTGGTTTCCTTAGATATATGAGAGACATCACCACTCTCGCTACGGAGGTTCAGACCCATGGCTACTGCCGACCGAATCGCGATTCCGATCATCCGCCAAGACCTGTAACATCAAAATCATCACTAGTCAGCATGAATGTGGGCATGGGAATGAGTAGAGAATCGGATTTAGAGCACACCTATTAACTTGGCCCGTAGCCATCAAGTAAAATGAAGCCAGGCCCTCGACTTGTACCTGCTGAAGGTTAGGATGATCTAAAAGGGCAACGTTGCCTAAACTCAATCGCCACGCTCGAGCAAAATATAAAGTAGGATCAATATGATCATCATTTATTGGTTGTGCGTTGACGAGAAGCGCATGTTTTGCCGCGAGTGCAAACACTAAATTCAAAATAGCCAACCATCGCCTCCCTGGGCGGAGGGTCGGGTTCGAGTAGAAGGACCGATATTGACTCAGGAAAATCCCTTTCCCAATGATGGGGAAAGCAGGATGAATCACCTCGAAAAAAGCGTCGACAAGCTTATCAGCACTGTGCTGCGCGGGTCGTTCCAAAACGTCGGCGACTTCGAGATGGGGAATTCGCATACTATCTTCGTGAAAGTAGTTGAGGGATGATATCGACGGACGATCGAGAGTTTCGCCAATGGGTGTTAGGTTATCCTGGTCGAGCTCGCGCTTCAGTCTGTACAGCCAAGTCATTTCGGAGTGTTCGCCGACAAACCCAAGTGCTTGCTTTTCATCGCGGTTAAAGTCCTCTTCGGTGTGGTCGATTGCGGCCAAGGGGTGATAATTTTCAGCTCCATGTTCAAAAGGTTGTTGGGGATGCTGCTCAGAGTGAAGTGATGGGGAACTTTCCGGCTATTCATAGGTTAAAATGTAAGATTTGGTGGGACGATGTCAGGGGGGAAGGTATGTATATGATAATGTGGGCTTACCCTGACTAATTGACCACTAAGGGCCTGATCAACATATTGTGCCGAGGAATAGTCAAGCCTTGGATATATTTCACGCAGAACAGTATCATAAGATTGAAGTTGAGCCTTCAAAGTGTCCATTTGCCTACCGGATGTTGATTAGATACTACTCATGGGGTTTGCTATGGACATGTCAACACACTTAATCATCTTCTCTCGTTTTCGATCGCCATAAGAACAGCGGATACCGGCATCTTTGCACCTGTTGCAGGTTGGATGATGGCCGCTGCATTTAGCCTTCTGTTCGCGGCAACTCTCACAAGCGCGACTGGTTCGACCTGAAGCAGTCCAAGATACAGTTTGCGCGGAGCGGGGAATTGGGACTTTAGCATTTTTTGGAGCCTTTATAGAGCGATCTCCCGGGATGGACCCAAGAGCATCTTCAGATCCCTGGACAGGACCAGGATTGGCTGAAAATTCCACAGAGCTCGATTCTGGAGCAAGTAAGTCGTGGTTGAATGGCGCATATTCGATTCCTGTTACATTGGAGGGCGGTTCGGTAGTAGGCGGGCGATAGGGAAACGGATCACTCATTGTGTGAGCCTCTTGATTCCGAGGGAGACGTAAGGTGGGTAAACAAGAGGTGTAAGACAAGGCACCTTCAAGCTAACGATTTCGAGAGAAGGGGGGAAAGCCCTAAAGAGGGGCTAGGGTCAAAATAGATGTTCCTCTGCGTTCTGCGCCTAAATTTCCACCCCAAAGCGCCCAAATCCGCATGAAAAAGAATAATACACACAAAGATTGTGGCCAAAACGAAGCGCAAATCCCGAAGTGGGTTGGGCCCACGAAATGCGATGCTCTGGTATGCTGGATCTGAAAGCCGCGGCGATTTGCCACTAATCCTTATCCGTTAAACAACCCCAATAAAAACGCCACGTAGAGGCGCTGGGGCTAGGCAGACCGTGCAAGCTCGGTAAACAATAAGAGGGTGTTCTGACAGTTGTAAGTTATTCTCCTTTGTGGAAAATAGAGCTTTTTGCCCATGAATCCGGGTTAAATGTTGGCGTTAGGGGGGGTGTGTGGTCGGATCGGCTTCCTGGGTAAACCAGGCGTTTTGCGTATAACACTCGCGAAGGATATCGCATCGCTGTATTCCGAATATTTGCAGAAAGTTGGAAGAACTGGGCGTAGCTGAAAGCTGTTCGAAGGTAATCGAAGTGTTGTTGTTGTTGTTGATAAAGCTTTCTGTAAAACAAGGAGAAGAAGCCTGACGTTGCACGCTTCAAGGTTGTTCAGGCATTATTCGCGTCAGATTTCACCGGGAATCGTGGCATTAAATGTATACATATGTTGTACTTAGCGTTCTCGGTTCTCGTATATCTTCGCTGGTAAACATTTGAAGATTCTGCTTTCCCAGTGGCTGTTTGCTGCAAAGTTAACCGGTAGGAATGCATAATCCGCCAAGTGTATCCAAATACCTAGAGGCAAAATAAGGGCAACATTGTGATCATGAATGTCAATACTCATGGGTCAGATGTTCGGGATGCCCTCTGATAATAAGCCCGCTGCACTACCCCTTTGAGGAGCCGATCCGAATCATTCCAAGCCCAACCAGACTTTGCTCTTGCAACCAAGCATCCAGCGAAGCTTGGTTAGAAAAATATTAACCCAACGGTTGTATGCTCGTTGTAACTTTGCTTTATCTCATCTTCTTTATTTCCAGGCCACTTGGTCACCCTCGCTTACCTTTCATCTACTTTGATCACAGTACATATCGACCAGCGGACAACGGGCAACGGGAAATTCCCCCTCACTACACAACCTCCAGAGCTGTTCATGAGATTTGAATTTCTGGGGAGCACCTCAATGACGGTCGAGCACTAAATGGTGCGATGAGTACAGTAGAGTGAGGAATATACCGAAAACCGAGGCTTGCGTTGTGTCCTTGTCTGAGACTTCAAGATTGGGTTTCCTGGACTGATGTTGTGACACGCGATATTCCTTTATGCAAATTAAACCCCAGCAGAGGCCGGACTCTAGAATAATCTTCTCAGACATCTGAGTGTTCAATTAACCCTCCCAGACAAAGATCGTCGAAGGGCCTTTCAATCTTTTGTCAAAATGGTAGTACCCCTCGGAAGGGAGTCGGGTGAGTTTCTCCATCCTATGCGGCATTGTGTTTCGAGAATACCATGCTTCTGAGTTCTGTTAATTCAAGTGAATCACCATGTGGTTTGTTTCATAGGTCCTGGAAATCCACAGGATGTTTTGAATCGCGATGAACCCCTCTTCGAAGAGCGAACACGCCTGCAAAGTTTTATTGACTCTGACGCGAAGCCGACCGACCCACGAGATATACGATGAATATGACCTTCAATACAAACTCAACCGCTTCCACGTAAGAACCTCAAATTTGAAAGGCCATGCAACGTGATTTATGCGATTTCTGTGATCATTAGCATCGTCTGGACCATCCGGATTGCCATTCAAACATGCTAGATTGAACCACAACCTCTACTGCCTCCCCTTCGCGTTACACCGAGGCCATGTCGGCATAACACACATTTCTTCCATGCGAATGCGTTTGAAAGAACATGAAAAGTCAAGGTTGTTCGTGGATAGGTCTTGAGTAAGGCGTAGAGGGTTGATTCTTTCATGTGTTGCGAGAGTCAAGATCCCTTGATCTTCCGCCCTGTGTTATTGACGGAAAGTCCCAAGAGGCTTAGATGGACTACCTCAGAACAAAGTTGGAACGTATTAGTTTTTGACAAGAAAAATCTGTCATGGACCTGACGGTTCTCGGTCATTGACATCCGTGAATTCACTGGGAGAGAGGCTGTCCGGGTCAAGAGCCATTTATGGGAGCTCTGCCTGTGGTGATGGGCCAAGCCTCGCTATCTTGGGGTCATACCATAAGTTTGAACTCTCTCACCCGCGTGGTACCCAGAACAGGACTAGCATCATTGTGTTCACTTTTGGGACATTCAAACCCAATATCGAGCCTTATAAACATGGGCTCCATCGTTTAATTTTTTTTCGCTTTTCAAGATCGAGTTTGAATAGGGTCAATTAACCCATATGAAGAGCTCTTGTCACGAAATGGTGAATGGCATCTGTGTCTATAATTTGAGTAGTGAGATCGTTTTGGAAGCACGCGAGCCCTTGAAAATCGTCCTTGCTAGCAATTTTGTGCCGAAAGCCCTATTTTGGGTTGTCACAGTCATCAAGAACGGCTGCTGTGAATGGAAGCCCGCTGTCTATCTGTCTATGACTTGCTCCTCCTAGTCGATCTAATCAAAGCAGATGATATTGACCCTTGGGGCGATTTAGCTCTTTCTCAACGTCGACTCGAATTTCCTCATCCGTGCCTTTATTATGTCGACTCAATTCCATGATCAATGTCTCCTTGGAGTGTATTTTGTCAAGGGGGTCCAACATCCGGCAACCTTGGAAGAGATTAATGTCTTCTCTGAACAGCCGCGCACAAGTGTGATTTTGATAATGCTGCATGAGATAATGCAAAAAAAACTTGCCAGAGCCCAAATTAGACTGCTGGATGCAATTCTGAAGTTGTCAAAACAAAGACAACCCCCGGGCATTCCGTCTCGGAACCAACGAATCTGTACGGGCAATCAATTGTGGAAAGGGTGTGGCTTACTACGGAAAAAGAATCCGAGACGCGTTGGCGAACCGTCAATGGGTAGATCCCTTTTACATGCCGAGAAGTTTATGTACAAGCACCTCCGAGAATTCAGTTGCCACTGTGTCGATCATTGGCCATCCTTTCATTCCCTCCAATCACAGCGCCTTGGATCTAAGAATGCAAATGGCTGGTGGTTTTGTTGTTGCGGGTCGGAGCAGCTGCGACCGATCACCACCTACGGACCACCACCACCCACAAATAGCATACTTCTTCTCCCGCTTTGTGAAACCACAACCGAGATGACGGTATCCCATCAGTTCAAGAAGAATCAGATTTCCATTTCTTGGTGTTTCTGAAGAGGCAAATCGCTCGCTGGGAGAATGGGGGTACACAGATTGATGTTGCTTTGCTCTTGTTCACCCCCAAATGTTCAAGGGGAAGCTGTTGATCTTGAAAGTTAGGCCGGCCGTCAAATGAATGCGTGATGTTAGGTCTTTCGAATCCTTCAAGACACTTTACTCCCCCATACTTTCATACAGAGTATGAGAGATCTTAGCGAGTCTTGATCATATTCGAGGGGGGAATGCTTTGTCTTTGTTGGATATTCTACTGTCTGACGGAGGGTTTCTTTCTTTTTTTTTTTTTTCTTTTCTGGATCCCCCCAGGTTCATGCTCCACCAAGGCCACTGGGTGCGATTGGCACGCTTCAAGACCTAAACCCTTTGGGGTGTTTGCTATTCTGGCTCGTTTGTCCTATGAGACGAGAGGATCAAGATCGCTTGGCTAAATTTCCCCCTTGCCCTTCACTGGCAAGTAATATCTAATCTATCATTTCATGCCTTGCCTGTCGATATCTGTTCTTGGCTACTCCAATACCTGACAGGCCAGTACGCCTTGAGGAAACGGGGAAAGCCCTATTATCCACCAATGTGGTTGTTAACCTCATCAGTATACATATTTTTTGTCCATATATGATATATATGTACCAGAATATGCTACATACATCCCTGGATTGGAATAGAAGCGAAAAAAAAAGGGAGATTCAATGATTTAAGTCAGGTCGAGATCAACGTGGTCGCGTTCGTGTTAAAGCATTTGGAAATATATGGGCTCGAGATGTGGTCGAAACATTCGAAGACCCGAAGGTTAAGTCGTCGCTATTGATAAATTCAAGATTTATAACTTTCTTCAAGTCTTCAACTCCATTATTCTTCATCTGAATATTGAAACCAAAAATGTAGTCCATTATAACCTCATCACACTCGTGTAAGTACCGATTACCGATCCGCCTCAGATTATGTGTGCCGGCGAAACCAGTTACTGCCTGAGGCATTAGCGGCCCGAGGAGCCCCACGTGAGCTGCCCGTGACATCTTATCGCGCCAGTTGGATCCGCATATTTCCCCAAATCAAACCCAGCCCAGTTCAAGCTCCGGGGACGTTGTCGATTCGACCCTAGGATTGCGATGCGGGGAAGCTGAATTTTGAAATATGTCATTGCGCGGGCCTATGCGACGGTCACACCTTAGGCAGGTGAGCGCCGCCAGCTTGGAGACTATTTCGACCGTTCATTCCGAAGCATCGCACCGCGATCATGGCCCAACACCTGATGAACGCACCGTCCGACTGTCCACCAGCCTAGCCCGACACCAATGCACGCTTTGGGTTCACGATGAGACTTTTTCGCGAGAGGAGATCCTATTAAATCCATCGGCATTCGGAGAAAATGGGGTAAATATTGGCGATGTGGTTGAGATCCTGCCTGTTCGTGCCTCTGGCGATACAGTGCACTCTTCTGTAAAACCTGATGGACCCCGTGAAAGTCATGCAGATTTGAACACCGCCTCACAATCAGATAGCACATCTAAATTCAAAACCCCCCTTCAGAGTCGATGTCTGTTTGTGGTAAAGCCTCTGCCACACGATGTCAAAATGCGCCACCCGAAATTGGAAATCTCAGTGACTAGCAGCGTGGCCAATATCTTTGGGTTCAAAAATAGAACTCAGGTCCTCTTGTCCAACGTAGATCGTGAACAGTGCTCTGCGTCTCATGTGGATATCTCTTTCCGCGATCAGTACATGGTCCGGTCTGATATGTGGCGATTGGTCATGTCAGAGCTCGTCGATAAGATTGTCTATAAGGGACAGAAGATCATGTTCATGGGAAGCCTTAAGGCAACCGTTAAAAATATCTTCATTCGAGAGAAGAAAGTCCTATCAGGGTATTTCTCGCCTCGTACAATCCCCGTTTTCCGCAGCGAATCAGCAAAGTATGTCCTATTCATCCAAATGTCTAGGGAGATGTGGAACTTTGATTCGGAAGGCTCGGGCGATATTCTGTTCAGCCGAGTCATTAACGGATTCTTACCGGAGCTTTTCAAACGATGGGCTAATTCTGACGCCAAACACATTGTCACGATAGTGCTTTTCACCAGGGTCGAATACGATATACTTGCTCACCCTAGTCTAGCTAAACTCAACATTAGCAATTCCAAGGGTTCCACGGGCCCAAATGATATCCCCACCCGTGATTTTTATCGTGTTGTGGTGAATGATATGGCCAGTGGCCATTGGACCACGATTTTGGATGAACTGAAGAAGAATTTCAGGACATTTTTAAGAGATGTGTCAATCTTGAAGACTGGTGATTTTGAGCCTAATGCAGGGACTGGTACCAATGCACCTCCCAAGCCGCAAACTGCCACCATTGCTGGGCGTCCTAGCACAGCTTTGCGCGGCAATATTCTCGAGGCCATTCATCTGGCTTCCGCTCACCTGGCGTATAACCATATTGATCGTGACATGGTTCGCACAGGTACCTCTATAATTGTCATAACCCCGGGAAGTGGTGTTTTCGAGGTGTCATACGAATCTTTGGCCTCCACAACTGAGGCTTTAACAAATCGTGGGATTGCCATTGATCTGGTCTGCTTGAGCCCGATGCCGCTACATTCAGTCCCTCTCTTCAAATACCGAGAGGCGGTTGATCGGCCTTCTGGTTCCATTCCGAGTGCCACCGAAACGCCACGACTGTCTCCGGAGGCCCACCATATGACCTCTAGCTTTGTCAGTCGATCTTCATATCTATCTTCGGGATCCTATCTCTCGGCGGGTCGCATGCGGGAGCGAAACTATCCTCGATTTAGTGACTGGAGCTACGGTATTCCACACTGGCTCGACATCTCCTATTGGAACCCAGAAACGTATCGAGAAGCTCGCCGAATTTTGAAGAATGATCTCAATGCTCCAATTCCGTTGACTGTGACTCGTCCTTCAAAGGCTTTCACACCGCGCGTTCGTATGTACGAAATTCAAATGATGGGTGTCATGGAAAGTGAACAGTCGAATATTTCTATTCCCTATCTTCTCGAAGGCCGCGACATGGGTAGACCTCGTAACTCCTGGTCAGGGCAAAATCAAATTGCTCGTGGCCCTTCGAGGGCGAGATTTGTCAATCATTCAACCTCAAAAACTCAATTTAGTGACAGTTTACGCCCCGAACCTTTCCTCGAAAATGTCATTGATGAAAGTGAACTTCAATCTAGGGAACCAAAAAAGTCTCGCAAATCTGTGATGGCTTGGATGGACCAGTATGATGACAATATCTTCGCAGCAACACCAAAAAGAAGCCAGGCTCCAAAGCCTAAGAACAAGCGTCTGAGTGAGCCGGAAGTCCAGGGAACTGGTGCTCATGAAAGAATCTCCGCACGATCTGTTTTGCACTTGCGGGAACATGAAAATAATGTGCGCGCCGGCCCGCGAAAATTAGATCCCACTATGTCGGCCCACAAAGCTTCAGTATCATCAAAGAGCACGTCTCCCCAGAAGCCGGCGCTGAAATCAAAAGCAGCTGCACCGACGTCACGCATTTCTCGGACGATTAGCTTTGCCCTTCGAGGCTTGAGTGCCACGCCACCGAGAGCACAAGCAAGTACTGGAGTGCATGTAGAGCATGCTAGTGCACTTCCTATGTCTAATCAGCGGTCCTCTGGCGGGACATTTTCTGACACCAAGAGTGTCACCTCGTTGAGTCCCTCGGAAACTGCATCGGTCGCAACGATCATAGAAAGCCCATCCCGGCCATCAACTCCGCCAAGACTGCCTCAAAACACCCGACTGACTCCATCCAAACCTATTTCCATCAAGACACCAATGAAAAAGCTATCAGAGAGCCCAGACCATTCTGAACATGCAAGGCCTCAAGGCTCACTCTCTACATCCGCAACGAATGTCCCTTTAATCCATCGCGAGGAAGATCCTGGGCGAGCAAATGACCATAAAGTTGATATAACAGTCAATCAGGGTTCTCGCGATGCTCCTTCGAAGAATTCCTCGAGCAAGGCCTTGGCACCCTGGGTGCGACCAGTCAACCCTTGCAATACCCCAAAAGATGTGCTGCGCAAGACCAGCTGGTTTGGGCGTTGGCAACATGCATATCCTCGTCCACCTCACGTTGCTGTTGTTAAATGGAAGAGTTTGAAGTCTCCTGCGGTGTTACCATTGACCACTGAAGAATTCCCAACGGCTAGTGAGCTTTCCTCGGACTATTTACAGACGCCTTATCGTGTCTTCGCAAACGATGATGCAGATGGTATTGAAGCACCGAGATCTCGTGGAATTCTTCTTCGCGAGATGATATCACTCCGGCTGTCCCATGGCTTCCAAATTATTGTTGGCAGAAATGTCGCCGAAATTTCTGCCCAGCCATCTCTTGAATCTATCAATGTCTTTGACACAAGAGGACTCGAGAAAGATGGTGTTACGGTTTTTCTTTCTAAGGGAAATTCTATTCATCGTCTCATTACTATAGACGGAGGAGAAATTGAGGTGACGCGCTTCACGCATCAATCATCGGCATCTCTTGTGTCTCCCAAAAGGACCAATTATATCACTTATCAGCTAGCCATGAGAGCCATCCTAAGACCAGAGTATGAACTGAAGAATATCAAACTGGATTCTACTGCTGAAGAATACAATTGGAATCTCGCTGACAATTATGTGGCTGGGCATCGTGACTATCTGCACAATCCCGCGCAGCAGCTTCATTTCTGGCGGATTCGCTATGTATTGATTCCAATGCAGCTCCATCCAAACTTTCGGCGGCACTTACAATCCATCAATGAAGATAACGAGGAAGAAATCCACCTCCTTGGCATCAGTCAATTGACTCACATGTGGCAACGGAACAAATATGTGTCGCCAGAAGAAAAGCGATTTGAATCCTCGAACAAAAAGAGAGACCAGAATCCTCTCAACATTATGTACCAAACACGGAACCCTTCTGAAGTCGTGGCAGCGGAACTAGATCGTATTCTTCTTACCGACCCCGGTCTTGACAATCCACCTGCTCAACTACTACCGGAGGCAGAACTTCTTGAGAGATCTAATGTTAATCTCTCCTCCCTCGCTCAAATGATCCAAGGTGATAAAGGAGTACGCATGATGGACCGGCGATGGCACTGGAGGCTCCATTACAACTGTTTCATTGGGTTTGAGTTCACTACTTGGTTATTGCAAAACTTCCGTGATATTGATACCCGTGATGAGGCGGTCGGGTTTGGGAAGGAGTTAATGAAGCATGGTTTATTCCAGCACGTCGAGAAACGACACGACTTTCGAGATGGAAACTATTTCTATCAGATTTGTGCTGAGTACCGTGTCACTCGTCCAGAATCCAGAGGTAGCTGGTTTCCTCAACTCCGGTCAGATAAGTCGATGCCTTCAACTCCGGCAATTGGGAAAGAGTCCCCCTCCAGTCTTCGGGGTCGCTCCGATAGCGTCGATGATCGTGTACCACAAACACCAACAACACCTTCAAAGTCTAAGAACAAGGTTGCTATCATGTTGTCCAAATCTCTGAAGTATGACGTCGATACCCGCAAGCGATCAAATCGACCTGAGGTGATCGATCTCCATTATGACCGACTTCATAATCCTGAGAATTGCTTCCACATCGAGCTGAGCTGGATGAACACCACACCTAAAATAATCGAAGACGCGGCGCACTCATGGGCTGCTACGGCAGAGAAATTCGGTCTGAAGCTTGTCCAAGTTCCGCTGGATGAAGCTTGTGCAATCGACAAAACCCAGCCATTCCGCAAGCCGTATCGAATACAATTGAAAATTCCGCCTCCAAAGGGGCCTGTTCATACAGTGTTTAACAATGCATCTTTTGCACAGCCAGGTCCACCAGATCAGCTCTATTATCAGAAGTGCATTCTCCGCAAATTCGACTTCGTTCTGGACTTTGAAGCTTGCAGTGCTTTTCCCGCCGATGTTGAAGTCTCATTTTCTTGGGGCAAACCAAACTACAAGTATCCACAGTTCATCCACCGCACAGGCAGTATTCTCGTTCAGATCACAGATGAGGGAGACTTCCTGCTTCTTGCCAATCGTCTAGTCAGCACCCGCGGCGTCGCAAGCAGAGATACTACCCGGTTCGAGCATCACGGCCGTTCCGATTTCCGTGGGCGAGCATCAAACCATGATCCTCTTGATCGTGTTTCTCCCCGATTATCTCCGTTGGTTCGCCCTTTGCATGATATCGGAAGCCCGCTTCCAACTCCAGGCCAATCGAACATTGATTCGGCGCATCTTTATCGTGCACCGGAGCATATTCTCCAGAACTTACTTGAGTTCTGTAATGATGAGGCAGCACTTCAACAATTCTACAGCGAGTCTCATGTACGCCCAACCTCAACGAAAGTTGAACCAGCTACCGCGCATATCATGGATACCTCTATTCCGTCTCTCGAGCTACCTGCTAGTGTGGTCAGCCACCATATTTCACCTCCGCCTGGTTTGCCATCCAGGGTGACCGATGAGCCACCCCGCGAATCCAAAGATGTGTTGAAATCGCCAGAATTGGTCAGGACTAGGGCTCGTGGCGAGAGTCTGAGCTACACGAGTAGTCCACGAAGTGGCACCCTCCGTCCTATGATGTAACACGGCCAGATGATCCTCATGACTTTTTTGTATCACTGTCTTCAATGTAGATACCCTCAGCCTATAAGCATAGGCATACAATGTAATACGATATATTAATCAAGCAACATTTCAAATTGAATACTAGTATTAGTAGTGTACATGTGTACCACTAAATAGATACACATGTTCAAATGTTATGTATGCACATCTTCAAGACTTGAACTAGGCAGCCCAGCACCTGGCACTACTACCACTACTAGTATCTCGGCACTCTTGCCCACATGCACTTAACCCTCCATCAACCCGGTATATCCGGCGGCACACCACTATAAACTTAGCGATTTTAGCCAAATTATCCTGTTCAGCCGAGACTTAGCTCCTAATCCCTGGTCGGTGGCTGCGCTAACTCCAGCTCCACCCATGCTAGCCTGAGCACTTGCTAATTGGGCTGTGAGCTTTATCATAGGTTCCCAATTTTCCCCTTGGAATGTTGCCCCGCTTGAGGTATTCTTTCGAACGAATTCCATGGTCTTTTCGCCCCGTTAAGGCGGGGACTGCATTTGCATTTGCATCGGTAGCTGTGGATCTGCACTGAGTCGCTGTCGGACGATGCTCCGTGTCGAATATGGATTCTCGCTTTTCTTCGCAGCTACTTGAGAAGCTGGGTTGCCGTCATACCTTGCTGTCTTTTCTTTTTAATGATTCTTTCTTCATCTTTGTGTTGCTTTTGCTACCAGCTATTCTATTGATTTGATTCTTTTCAATCACTAGGTTCTGGATTCGCGTCTACGGACCCCACTTGTACTATTTGACCTGTGCGCTACATAGTTGTGACACCATGAAGTTCACGGCCGGAATGTGGTGCCTGCAAGTACGTTTCTTTCTCGTCGAAATTGAGATATATCAAAAACTAAATTTTTGGGGTTGTGATTGTGTAGGAGGGCGTCCGCATTGACTGGATGAGCAATGTGGAACGACTACAAATTGAGAAAGAGAAAGAGACTGTCAATATCCTTCTCAATAAATTCCAAAGACACCGCGGTGATACCTTGAATTCACGTGCGCTTCAGAGCTTCAAACGAGTCAATTGGAGCATACCAGGCTGATTGTTCACGATGATAGCTACCATCTCGGCACAAGTTACTTCTCCGCAGGAGGGAATTATTGGCGTGAAGCTAGTGCACTGGTACGTCGGGGTTTCTCCACCAATGATATCCACCAGATACTATGCCAGGACTATCTAGATATCGCAGTTATCGCATTGAGACATTTCTTTTGCTGACCACTTGTAGGTCCGGCCAAGTCGATAATGGTCCTCATTACGAGATCGAGAAGACATCTGGACATGCTAGTATTCAGCATGACAAGACCGAAAATAGCCTTAACTACACCAGTGGATCCTTGAGGCTAAATGTCAACACAGCTCCCAACGAGATGGGCTTTGTCTTCCGCTCTCCGGGTAATAAGAAACTCACTGGTCACTCTTGGCGCTCCATTGGATACGTTGGTGACCAGCGTAGCGAGAAGTACCGCTTTGAAGATGGGCTATACGCGGAAAGACAGGGTTATATGCTCCTGGGGCTTGATCTAGGTGTGGGCGAGAGGGTCTACGGATTGGGCGAGCGCTTCGGGCCCCTTGCAAAGAACGGACAGTCTGTGGACATCTGGAACGAGGATGGTGGTACTTCATCGGAACTTGCATACAAGAATATTCCATTTTACATGTCTTCTAAAGGGTACGGAGTCTTTGTCAATCACCCTGGAAAAGTCAGCTTGGAGGTTCAGTCTGAGCGCACTACTCGAGTCAACATTTCTATTCCTGGCGAGGAAATTGAATACTTCGTTGTTTATGGTGAGACGCCTAAGGACGTCTTGAGGCGATATACGGCCATGACGGGACGGCCTGGACTTGTGCCATCTTGGAGTTATAATCTTTGGTTGACAACAAGTTTCACAACAAATTACGATGAGCAGACTGTCACTGGGTTCTTAGATGGGTTCAAAGAGCGTGATATCCCGCTCGGCGTCTTTCACTTTGACTGTTTCTGGATGAAGTCATACCAGTGGTGTGACTTTGACTTTGACAATGAGATGTTCCCTGACGCAGTAGGCTATTTGAAGAGACTGAAGGAACGTGGCCTGCGTATCAGTGTCTGGATCAATCCCTATGTTGGCCAAGCTTCGCCCCTGTTTGAGGAAGGAAAGAAGAATGGGTATTTCATCAAGGTACGTTCCATTAGCGTCTGGACCTAATTCTCAAGTCACATATTTACTAGTTTGAACAGCGTACGGATGGATCTGTCTGGCAATGGGATTTCTGGCAAGCTGGAATGGCTGTTGTGGATTTCACCAACCCAGCCGCTTGCGACTGGTATAACAGTCACCTTGAACGACTGATGAAAATGGGAGTGGACAGCTTCAAAACCGATTTTGCGGAACGAATTCCCACCAAAGGAATCAAATATCATGACAACCCGGATCCTGAGAGAATGCACAACTACTACGCCCTCCTCTATAATCGTATTGTCTTCGAAACTCTCAAGACAGGCGTGGGTCACAATCAGGGTCTCCTTTTTGCGCGCAGTACAGCTCCTGGTGGTCAAAAATACCCCGTACACTGGGGAGGAGACTGTGAGAGCACATTTGAGGCGATGGCAGAGTCTCTTCGTGGTGGACTGAGCCTCATGCTATGCGGATACATCTTCTGGGCGTCAGATATCGGCGGCTTTGAAGGGACACCGCCACCAGCACTGTACAAGCGATGGGTCCAGTTTGGGCTTTTGTCATCTCACTCCCGGTTGCATGGGTCTTCTTCATTCCGAGTTCCTTGGATATACGGCGAGGATTGTTCTGCCGTGCTGCGAGATTGCGTTAAACGCAAGATTTTGCTTACGCCCTACATTCTGCAAGAGGCTCTGAAGGGACATCGAGATGGAACACCGCTGATGCGGCCACTTTTCTTAGAGTTTCCAAATGATCTTAACACTTATGCCGTCGATACCCAATACATGTTTGGCTCGAATTTGTTGGTTGCACCTGTCTTCTCGGAAGATGGTGAAGTAACATTTTATGTACCCCAGGTTGAAAGTGCTGGCGGTAATAAATGGGTTTCATGGTTCGATCACTCCAAGACTTATGAGGCTGGGCGGTGGTATACTGAGATCCATGATTTTGATTCATTGCCAATTCTCATCCGTCCAGGATCGGTAACTTTGGTCAATCCCCTTCTCAGAACGCCAGAAGGTGATGCGCTGGACGGAATCCAGGCCTTGGTGAATGGTAAGCTCTCTTCAGAAACAACGCTTGAGATTGTCAATCCGAGCCAGACCGATGAGGTCTTGAAAATTATTCAGCTGTCACCTTCTGATGACGGCGAGAGTGTCCAGTGCCTGGGAGACTCCGTTGAGATTGTGAGCTGGATTTGAGCAAGATGATTAATATAAAATCGAGAAGAGGCTTTTTATCAAGATAGCTCTATAGTTCAATGAGAAATGAGATGAAAATTATTCTAATAGATTTGAATGAGCAACGAACGATAAGCTCCAGGATAATTTTGTAGGCTTCGACAAAGAATGGGTATCATGGTCAAAATAGGTAGTAAAAACAGAAAATGAAGATATGCAAGTATGAAAGAAAAAGAGAAAAAAAAAAAAAAAACGAAACGAAACGGGACAAAAGGACAGAAGTCAATGGCAGCATGCGCAAGTCAGCAACAAGCACATTAAAAGGATTCTTCTACATCAAGAAGCCATTTTCGGATACCTTCACGGAGCGTATTGTCGGGGCCTGCTAATGCTCGTCTCCGCTCGCGGTCCGCTGTTCCCAGCTCGCTATCGTCCTCACGGTTATGCTCGTCGGTGACAATGCGAACAACCTCTTCAAGAGCACCCAGAACCATTTTCCGGCACTCGGTACGGGGTACTTCAACTGGAGTTGCGTCTTCACCTCGAGGTGTTGTTTGGCCCTTGTCCTCTCCTCGACGAGCTCGTGTCGGGGATGGAGCTCGCGAATGGGCAAGAGACGAATAGCCACTCTGACCAAGGACCCGTTCAACGGCATCAACCAAAATGCCATCCAGGTCCATGACAGGCTCTTCGATAAATCGTTCTTCCACGTATTGTGGATCCTGACCTTCGATCACGGGGGCTTCTGGGGACTTGACATATCCTGAAAAGAAGCCAGAAAGATTTGAATTCGACGCTGCGGCGTTACGGGCGGAGCCCATTGCGGGAGAAGGCGGGGTGTGGGTTGGCCCATCATGATGACCAATGATAATCTTGCGCCTCAATCTGAGGCGCTTGATCGAAGAGGATCGGGTGTCTGCAACCAATGTTGTTGCAACATCTATCCATCGTTCCGAGCCTTCAGCATCAGGAGTAGAGGGGATGTAAGGAGATGGCTCGGCTTGCATTGCGCGTTTTATGTCTGCCTCCAGAGAGGCGTATGGTCTAACTGCTTGCAAAGAAAAATCTTCATGGAACATTTTTAGCCAACCAGCAACATGCGTACTGGGGGCATCGTTGTCCTTTGTGGAGCAGTGGAATCCAGAGCCACTACTATGTGTGGATGCAATAGCATCAAAGCTTGTGATCGACGTCCTCGTCTTCTTTGGTGAAGCGATGGTCGAATCGCCTGAAGACGATAGTGATAGAAATCCGGGGAGGGGAACATCGACATCTACAACGCCTTCGTCCGCCCGTACTGACAACTTCAGTGGCGATTCACGTGCCTGACTAGTAAGGGACGACGGTTCGGCAGTTTCATCCTCGGTCCTGTAGGAAGAAGTAGCAGGGATTGATATGTTGTCACTTGTAGGAGCAACTTCTGGGTGGTTTTTGTTTTCATCTTCTGTCACTTCTTTAACCATCTGTTTCAATGTTGGCGGCCCGCGCATTGGAGGGCCAGCTATGGTGGAAACCGATCGCTTGCGCAGATCAGCCGGCGAATAAATGTCACTGCCATCGGTAGAAGACTCCTGTCGCGAGCTCCATAGACCAGAAAACAAACCACCCCAGCGACCTCCTGCGGATGGGACACTTCCATTGGAAGCTAATGTAGAGCTGTCACTTCTTTGTAGATTCTTGAGCAAATTTTCTGATGCCAGACTTTCATTGATATCCACCGCGCTACTGTCAGTTCCCCCTTGGTCGGTACGGCTCTGTTGGGATGAAAAGTGCGGGACTGGAACTGTGCTGCTCTGAGTTGTCATAGAGGTCGTTGCTCCGCTGGTGGCCTTCGGTCTTGAATCCTTCGTCTGAATGGTAGCACTTATTGTTTTAATCGATCGAGCATCCGACCCTCTGCGTGCAGATGCAGAAGAAATCTCAGTTGGAGTGGGCTGATCATGCCCCTCAAATGAACGTTGGTTCGTGTCATGAGATGAAACACTCACTGAACGGCGGTGGTGATGACTGTCACCATGCGTCAACCGCTGCGCACGTGCTCGGCGTTCGATTGCCCTTCTCAACGACTCCTGTCTGAGTATTGGGATCCCCGGCGGACTCTGGGAGACAGCGCGCATGGATGCCGATGTCCCAGGGCGAAGTGGCGACGGGAGGGGCTCTATACGCTGCTTCGAAGGAAGAAAAGCCGATAGTAAGAAAATCAATCGCCGGGCCGTCATTTTGTCAGGGCAGACAATGACAGTTCGGTGTGTAAGGACTGGATCTGTATCTTGTTGGGACTTTTGCAGTTGAATATGGCGACGCCGATGCCAGTCAGGGCCAAGAGCGTTCAACCATTCGGTGTGATTACCAAGGAATGCAGTGAGCAACACGAGGAAGAAAAAATTGCTCTCCTTGTCACCGAGACCTCGAACAATTGAACGTCCTTCTTCTCGCCACACTCCCCAGCGACTTTGTCCTGTCACGACATATGGTGTCTGGAGTGCTAGACTTATTCGGCGAGAGCTGCGAATGGCTTCTTCCTTAAGTTTGGAGTTAACTGACAGGATGTTGGCAGGCAGGTGCACAATGGTTTGGTTGGTTCGTTGCATGTTTGGGGGTTTGGCAGGCTTTGGGTGTGGTCCCGCCAAAGAATCAACCTTTCTCAAAAGAAACAGAATCTCGTTCCGTGCAAGTCTCTCTAGGTGAGATAGAGTTCGTGTAATAACATCCCAGTGATCAACCAGCAGGTCAAGCCGTTCATCCAAGCTTGCGGGGGGATTCGCCGATGATAGGCTGTCGTCCAGAAGAAACCCAGGCATGCGGTAGTCTGAATCCAAAGAGCTAGACAGTCCCGGGCGAGGGGAATCAGGTCCCAGGGTACTGAATCGTGACACAGGGCGCGGGGCGTTTCGCGCGAGCAGAGGAATTTGTATGGTTATTGCAACAGCATACATAGGCGTTTTCTTCTCCTTAATCTTTTTTCGCTTTGAGACATCTGGGAAAGGGAACCCCATCTCCGGAAGAGATTCTTGGTAGAGGGCAGTGGCATAGTCTTGCCGTTCGGCCGATGCTTCTGGCCCTTCTGGAAGATTGACGCTGAACATTCTTGTCAGCAGAACAGTAACTTTCGAAGGTGGCTTGTCTGGCCCTTTAGATGGGCCCATGAAGCTTGCAGAGCTTCCGGTGGTATATGCACGGGCAAGTGGGCTTCGCGCTGCAGGAGATGCGCTTGCCAATGTTTGTGGTTCGTCGTCGGCGGATATGATGTGCATTTTTGTCGAGGATCCTCGGTAACTGAAAGCGCTACTGCCAAAGATACAATTGAGAAGGCCTGTATCATTGGCATCAACCGAATGTCGTGATTGGCCAGATTCATGGGATGGCCCAGCTTGTGCTAGTGTAGAGCTGCGTCCTCGCGCACGTCCTAACGCACCTGGACTCGCAATCGACGATCGACGTGCATTCGCAGCTGACGAAAGGGGGCCGGCATCAACACCAGATTGGGTGAGAAAGCTGCGACGAGATCCACGCGAAAGACTGGACACCGTACGTGCATGTCTGGCACCAGACTGTTCAAACCCTTGTGAATCGATACCCAGGCCCGTGGCAGATTGGTCGGATGATGCACGTGTGTCTAATAAGATGCACGCGTCGCGGTCTCCCAAGGCATTCTGAGCTACAACCACCCTAAAGTCCTTGATTGCATCCAATTCCATCCCTCCACGATCATCGTAGGCGCCGGCTGTTGAAGCATTCGGGGAGTGGAACGTTGTTTGCAATGGGTATGCATGGGTATTGGAACGTCGGAGAAGACTGGCGTCGGGGAAGAGAAGACCGGAGGTGTGTTCCTCCTCCGTGACTGATTCGAGGGGTGTTCCATTATTTCGCGAAGAATAGGCTGCCGGGTTCAAGCTTGAAGCAGCCGTGCTCAATAACCGGCCTAGCATGGTGAAGTTGTACTGCGGGAAGACCCGGTAGAACTGTGCTCGAAGCTGCAGAGAAACAGCAGAAACGGCCCGGTGGAGAAACGCAGTGTAACAATGGGTATCAGACAGCTAGATATCACTAGACTGCATCTACCCATTTCCTTAATTCGAGTGAACGGATACCATCATAAAAAAGATGGTAGGAGGGGTGAGGCCCTGTGAGATTGAGGGGAGAAGTCAAGTGAAGTGGGATGGGTTGCAGGACGGGGATCACGGTGGGGCGAGGAGACAGCAATTGGGAGTTGAGAATTGGCAGACTAATCGTCCCCACAAACGGATTGTGCGGGTAAGTTCGAGCAAAGAAAACAACCCTAAGAATTGAGGACTTGAGGAGTGGTTCTGGAGGAAAGCCAGTGAGTGGGGAGTGGGCTCTAGAAAGGGTGGAGTGGACGACGAACGACAAAGAGGCGGTGAAGAGGTGAACAACGGGCATGCCACATGATCTCAGCCTCAAGGTGACACCACATTGCATACTAGTCTAGTTATAATATGCCAAGGTTACGCAGTTTTTCACTCGGGGAGAGCTTCTGTTCGTCAGTCCTTCTAAAACATATTTCAGACCTCGGAACTTGAAGATCAGGCTTCCATATGGTGAGAGCATCAAGGAGGTGCCTACTAAATGCCAGCCCTAGTACTGGTGAGGTCGATACCATCCTAAGGTACTAGGTAATACTATATTCAAGTACTAACCTTCAGGTTGGAAGTTCTTCAAACTTGAATCCGAGGATCTTCAAATGTTCCAGTTGCTACATTCAAGCTACCTAAATACGGGCAGTACTAGGTAGTAGGTAGTACCTACATGTACAAACACGTGTAAGTAGGTACCATATTCAATGTTTGGGTCAACTTCGTCCACGGGTACAGTAATAGTAGCGTCAAGGCAGGAATACCTATACTAGTAGCATAATCCAAGATTGTAATTGGGAGTCAGCGTGCAGCCTTGGGAAGCCCACGGAAGCACCGACTCATTGAGAATTTATGATATTCAGCATTTGAAAGACATAGATGGTATTTAATCAGATAATACATGCACGCAAAATCATTAAGCTTTTGACTGGCGTTTGACCTTATCCACCAGCCGCTTCAAATCTTCGGAGCCAGACTCTTTAGATGCCTTCTTTTGCTTCTTTTTGCGGTCTTGGTTGTCGGGGACGGACTCGGTCTCAATATCCTCACGAACACGTCGGCGTTTACGACCCTCATCAAGCAAAGCCTTCATGCCGGAGGTGGCCTTGAACCGGGGGTTGGTTGGATCAATGGCAAATTCGTGGCTCTCGAAAAGTCGTGCAAATCGAGGATCAGCGGTATCCACATTGAAATCATCCTCCACAACTGGTTTCTTGTTCTTTCCTTTGCCCTTGCCCTTCTTTCGCCGTTGCTTCTCCGCCTTCTCGATTTCGTTCATATCGAAGTGTTTGATGTCAGTCTTGTTGTCATCAACCATTAGGAGCTCGAGCTCAGCCCGCTGAGCTGCAGCGGCAGCCTCCTCGGCAGCCCGCTCCTCACGCTTCTTGCGCTTTTCTTCCTTACGGAGAGCTGCCGAAGTAGCCTTCCCATCAGGATCCTCGAAGAAGGGATCGTTGAATCCAAGATCTTCCGCGTCCTGAGCTGGAGTAGGCTCCTCACCGCCACTGAGATCTTGTGCGTCATGCTGCTCTTCGGGGAGTTCCTCGCCTTGTTTGCCGGCCTTGAGCTTCTCCTTTCGTCTCTTTTTACGCTCACGCTCCTTTCGCACGTATTTATCAATCGTACTTTCTTCGATCTCTGGTTCGTTCTCAAAAATGTTGTCTTTGCCCTTACCGCCCGCGAGACCCGATGTGAAAGTCACTTCCATCTCACCGACAGGTCCATTGGATTTGGAAGAACGCGTGGGTTCGGTGCTCAGGCCCAGCAAGGCTCGCATGCGTTGTCTTTCGGCTTCCCGCTTGGACAATTTGGTGGTCGCAGCTTCTCCGGCGGTATTATCAACCACTTCCACACCGCCATCTTCCTCATCTTCACTCTCAGAGCTGTCACTCCCTAAGTATGCTTTCAGGTCATTTTCTTCGATTTCCTGTCGGGAACCGCGGAATGCGCGTGCTTGAGCTTCCTTCCGCGATTTATCGTCCGCGTCCCATGTCAATTTGACTTTGCTGTGTTGTAGAGCGTCTGTAACGAACTCGTTGGGTTTGTAGCCATCGGGGATTCGGGTGCAAGCATCGCGGGGCTTATCATCATCGAAATCGGTGTCTTCGGGAACGAAACGGAGATCAAAAAAGTTGGCACTGGATAGGTACTCGGCACCATCCACAAGGTCATAGACATGCTTAGCACCTTCCTTAGAAGAAAATGTGAGGACAGCGTAGTAGTAGCGTAGTCGTTCTAGCTGATAACGCCGCAGTTGTGTTGTGTTGAATTCCTCGCCATCGTCGGCTTGCAGCATAGACTTTTTGATCTCCTCTTCCTCCTCATCAGAGTCAAGCTCCTCCTCGTCTTCAGTTGAACGGCCTTGCCTTTTGGCAAAAATTTCTTTCGGGGGGCCCTCGATCTCTTCCTTCTCCATGCGCTCCCTTCCGAATTCACTGGGGTAGACGGCAACTTTGAGAACACGCCCCCCAGCTGGCAAGAAACTCGAAAAGACTGTCATTAAGTCCTCCGCTCGAATATTGTCCCAATCCAAATTGACAACGGCTATCCGCTCTGTGACCTCCCCGAGAGGAATGTCTCCTCGCTGCTTGTCTGGAAAATCTAGCTCATCTTCCTCAATCTCTATCTCCCCAGACTCGTCATCCTCATCGCTGGAACTGTCGTCGTCGGACGAAGAATCAGAAAATCCACCGTCGCGAGCAGGGTCATAACCGGGGGCGTCAACCCGCTTTGATTCCTTTTGGACTTCCTCGTCATCGTCGACGCTGTGATTTTCGTCGTCGTCTTGGTCGTCGTCTTGGCCGTCATCTTGGCCGTCATCTTGGTCGTCCTCGTCTAAGCGGTAGAACTTCTCCAAGTGCTTCTTTGTATCGTCATGGGCCAGTTTACGTCCATAACGATCAACTGAGGCATTGCGAGAGAAGTCCTCATCTTCAAGCATGCGCGCAAAGCGCTTGTCGAGCTTGACATGGGTCTGGCGTTTGCTGGGGAGACGATAACGAGGATCAGACTGGATATTGGCAAATCGGGGATCCGCTATAACCATTGTTAGAAACTTGATCTACCTGCTTCTGTAAATGCCATCGGATGCTGCACGTACTGATCACCTTCCCTGTCTCGCCTTTAGCTCCGCCAGTCTTCTTGGACCTCTTTTTTTCTTGGCCCACCATTGTAGCCTCCAAATACTGATTGTATACTGAAAATCAGTAAGCAATAGAGAATGGAGCAGAGAAACTATGAAGTGATTTCCTAAAAATGGTTGCCGAGTGAGTGATCTGATCGCCTCGGACAGCGGACAAATTCTTTTTTTTTTCTGCCGGAGTTTCAGGGCGGCCAGATAGCACGTGCACCCTATCCCAAAATGGCAAGCATATCTATAGGTCTGACCGTCTACCACATAAGCCCAAGCAAAATAGTGCGTGCAAGCATAAAATATAGTATGTATTCATCAAGGAACCTAAGTTATATGTACAATATGTACGTATTTACGTTAATTTGGAAAACTAGGAAGAATTAACATCCAAAATAGCGCTTCTCCATCCATCGTGGCTCACCCTCCTCCTCAATCCGACCAACAATGACGTTGATCTTGGGGAAAACTGCAGTGAGGCGCTTGAGACCCCTTTCTCCAGCTGCACATGTTACAAACACTATCTTGTCCTCCTGAACACCGTGGTCAAGTAGTACGCGCACAGCCATCAGGGCAGCTCCGCCACTGGACATTTGTGGGTCTAGTAGGAGGACGCTACTATGCTCCTCCAGCTGTGGTGGAAGCTTCAAGTAGTGCAATTCAGGTTCTTGACTAGTGTCGTTCGTTTGGATCAATACCCGACCGGTGATGCAGTCGGGAATGCTTCGTTTCAAGGCAGTCTCCAAGCAAGAACCGCCACGCAAGATTGCAACGGCTGATATGGTTCCTTGTGGGTTCAGGCCTAGGTATTTATTTCCCTGGGGTGTTTCGACAGGTGCGGGAATATATCGCGTCATGTCCAAGGCCCTGGATATTTGCTATTAGCACTTAAATAATTAAATTATCAGCAGGGGGAAAGTGGGAGATTACCGTTCAATCAAGATCGAGGACAGTCGATCAAAATAAAAGACAAAATCAACCTGCTCTGTTTCAGGGCTTTGCAGTATGGTGTTCATGCCTAAAATTTGTGGGGTGGAAGGCAAGACGTGGACATTAGGAGGCAACTCCACTTTCGCTGCAATGAGACCAAGTTTGTGAAGTTCCTCCGTGTGTTTCTCAGACTTCTCTTGAAGCTTGCGCTGAATATGTTTGACAACCATGTCTGCGCATAGTAAGTACGAGGTAGCTGAGGGACACCGATAAGCTTACCAATAGCCGTAGTGTTTTCGATTCCACGGGGGATAATGATGTCTAACGAAGTTAGATCTTCAAATTTGGTGCGGAAGATACTGGAGACGATATATGCATGTTTTACAACGTACCAGATATTCCTCTTTGAGGCTCGACGAACCGAGTGTAAGATGGCTTAACAAACGCAAACCACTGTTTGATGATACCTTCAATGTCGCGGCCTCTTTCTCTGACGTCTCGAAGAACTGTTCGCACAGTCAATATGATGAGTGGAAGTTCGGTGAAAGCCTCATTAAAGCCACATACCTCGACGGCCCAAACAGACATCCATATCGGCCTCTACAAAGATCTGTTCCTGATGTCAGTAACTTTAAACTATCTCGACCTTCACATAATGACTCAAGGATAAGCAATGATTTCATATACCTTGACATCCAGCAGTTCGGCAATTCTGGGGTCATGGAGCGCCAGAATACCCTCAAGGATCAACACCCGAGGGGAATAAAGTGTGGTGGTCTGCGGTTGACGCTGGTGCTCGGCAAATGAATAGATTGGGATCTGAGCCTTTTTCCTAAATTTTTTATATTAGCTCTGCTGAGTTCAAAAGACTACCCAAACATAGGACTAAAAATTACCCTTTTTTAAGGTCCCTTAAGGTCTCCACCAGACGATCAAAATCGATCGAATCTGGACAATCAAAATCATACTCGTTTGCGTGAGCTTTGCGATGCTCCTCCGGGGACAATGTTTTGTAGAAAGAATCCTATTGCCACCAAATATTAGATCTAAGAGGGACCCGGTATGAAATAGTGGAATAAAGTCATACCATTACTAGGATCACCACCCAAGGCAGATTAAGTGACTTGACGATCTCCATGGCCACCGAAGTCTTGCCGGAACCGGAGCTGCCCGCGATGCCGATGATGCTTAAATCCTGCCATGGTGGAGAGTACTTCACCTCTGGGGTGAGCGAATAGAAGGGTGAGATCGATTCCATGACCTCAAAATACCTCCACCATGGACTCTACGTTAGGAAGATGTGTATCTCGGTTTATCTCCAACTCGATGATGCATTGGGCTTAGCGCGTGACCTTCGCTTCGCGGCTGACATAATCATGACTATCTTCTTCCGAGCTTTCTTTCCACTTTTTCTCTTCCTCTCTCTTCCACTCTTCTCCATTTTGAGGGCTTGAGAAAAATTTTCTCCCACACCCACTTCCAGCGTTCTGCCCTTTGCTCCATGGCCGTCGTCTCCCGGGTCGCCCTCATAACTTGACGCATAGCTTCGAAGCTCTCTGTAGCAAAGCTTTCGTCATGTCTTCTGCTAATCTCGTATGACTCCTGCTGTGATGACAGCTGTAGTTATAGAACGTTTTAACACCGCACAGATGTCTCGCACTCCCTCAACTGCAACGCCTATGTGGCATCAGTTTGAGCGGAAGGTTGATGATGTGAAGCCATCCAAGACGTGAGTTCAACCCTGTGCCCTCTCTCCGCATCCTTTTGGCCCTTCCCGTGACATGATGCATCTTGAACTCAAGTTGGGAATCTCTCTGAAAACAACTGAAGAGAACATGTTAGCTTGTCTATCTGAATCACCTTCCGGATATTTCTGTTTCCAAAACATTCACTTGACGATGATTATGATTGCTAATTGCAAACTTTAGTGACATCAATCACCTGGTTATGGACTACCTGATCACCAATGGATACCCCGCTGCAGCGAAAAACTTTGCTGTCGAGGCAAATATTCAGCTTCGGGCAGATGAAGCCATCCAAGAGCGTGTGGAGATCCGGACCGCTATTCATTCTGGCAATATCCAATTGGCGATTGAAAAGATCAATGAGTTGAATCCTGAGGTAAGGCTATACACCCATCACATATCCCTTTTGCTTTGCTATGATTAGTCCAAGTTTCATGCACCACTCCTATTACACCCTTCGGGGAGTTGCGGATAGTCAAACATCTTCAGTCCTCAGTATGATCAGCAGTCAAAAACTCAAATTTTGTTCATGTACGCAATACTTTTCAGTATCAATGACTAACAAATTTACAAATTTGAATAGATACTGGATGGTGAAGCTTCTCTTCATTTTGCTCTACTACGGCTCCAACTGATTGAACTTATCCGAACTTGCATCTCCACTCCGAATGGTGATATAAGCCCTGCCCTGGACTTCGCGCAATCGCAGCTCGCTCCCCGTGCGACTACCAAGCCTGACTTCCTCACTGACCTTGAACGCACGCTTGCCCTTTTGATCTTCCCGAGCGATAACCTTTCCCCTACGCTTGCATCACTTTTAGACCCTAGCCTTCGTAAAGAGATCGCTACTCAGGTGAACGAAGCTATCCTGAGCAAGCAGTGTGACCAGAAGGAAGCACGTCTGCGCAACTTGGTCAAGCTCCGAGTTTTTGCGGAGACGAAGGCTCGGGTAGCCAAGAAGGACATCCCAGATAAGCTGGATATTGGCCTCGTCAGCGATTCCAATGATAATCAAAAACGCATCAGTAACAGCAATGACACCATCAGTAATGCTCAGAATGGCAATGGTGATACTGTCATGGCTAACAACGGAGACATCGATCCAATGGTTTCGTGATCTTTCTACCTTTGCAGCCTGCTACGAACTACATACGCGGCTAGTCGAGCTCATTTAAACTTTGTATTGCTGCTTTTTATTAGCGAGGCGCTTTGGTGTATCAACATGAGGACATATTCCACTGGTCTTTTTAAGATGATCAACCTTTTATATTCACCCATTTCACTAGCAACCTCCCACGTCTAGATTTTATTTGAACATGTGTTCTTTTTTGAGTATCTCATTGTAGTTTGTGTAGCGTCATTGTCGAACATAGAATTGAAGTCATGGATAATATTCACTTTCATCAATGTACCCGCATATGTCCTTTAGTATTTCTAACCCAATACCTAGGTATTCAAAACCTGTCACTACTTTCAAAACACTGTCATTGTCACTGCTATTCCGTGGATGTTGGCCAGTAGACTTTGGATGCAAAACATTTAATGTCACCAATCTTGTGCGACTCGGAGGGTTCTTAGAATAAAAATCTGCCAATGCTTACCAGTAGGAGGCAAAACAGAGCAAGACAAACTAGGTAAATGATGTAAATGTATATTTGTCATACATAATCCACAAAACAAGTCACAAATCCAGTCAACCCTCACCAGAAAATACATAGATGCAAAGGCCCTCTGTCCCGGTGAAATAACAGAACGCCCAGGCCCCATGGAAGCCACAGGAGGAAACGCTGAAACAGGAGTAATCTATGAGCATAACTCAAACCAGCAGAGTATTATGTAGGACGTGATAGCTGCTAGATAATTTCAAATGCCGAGCAATTAGAACGGCTGGTGCATATGGACTGTGGGAGCCGGAGCGAAAATACTTTAGAAGCTCATAAGATCTATATCGTAGATAGGTTAGAGTTGTATTTTGAGAGGGGCAGTCTGCACTGCGGGAGTAAATGAGAACTTACCTCTTCCAAACAAGGCGCGCTTGAACCAATCCATTGCAAGCATACACCGGGTACGGAAGCTCACGCTTTCGGCGAAGTAGATACTACGCCAGAGATACATAGCGACAACGCCACCGCTGAAGCTGAGACCACCGAAATCGAAAATCGCGGCATTACTAATGTAGGCGAGACTGCCAAGATGCTTGTACTTGAAAGCACGGTATACAGCCTCGTCCAGGTCACCGTAATCAATTTCGTTGGCCTTGAGGCCGGGTAGCGATGAGGCAATCTTGGTCAATTTACGGCCCAGATATACACCCTGTTGGTTAGCACGTTGGGCGGTGGCGGGCAGGGAGGTGAGTTTTGTGTCGATCTGGTGTAGGAGTTCAGAGAGTTCCTCGTAATCGAGTGTTCCAGATTGGTCCTTATCGTACTGCTCGAACAGTCTGTCCACACGGCGCAGGTGGTTGGAAGCTTGGGGGAAACGTCGCTTGACTCTGTTGGCAACGTCGCGCCATTCAGAGAAGGTGAGGTGTACTTTCTCTGGGTCTCTCCCCTTCTCCCAGGCGATAGTACGGAGGAATCGTATAATGTTTTCGGCGACATTGTTCTGAACCGTGGAACAATCTCCGATGGCGTATACATCACCTAGAGGGGCGCCAATAACTCGGAGGTGGGAGTCGGTTTCAAGTGCATGCTTGTTTTTCTGGCCCTCAAGTCGGTTGGACAATGTTTCACAGATTTCAGCGCGAGCTTGGAGATGTTAGCATCATGAACTGACCGTGGAGGCCTTTAGTCAAACTTACAGACTCCAGTAGACCACAGACAGAACCCAGTGGGAATCTCTTTTATGACTTCCTTGCCATCGACAAGCTGGCTGAAACGTACACTGTCATTGGTAACCTCCTTGACACGGGCACCAGTCAGGACTTCGACGCCATCACGAGCGAAGCGACCCTAGATGAAATTAGTACTCGAACAGCAATCTTTCCTCCAAAGCTGGGAGAGCATACCTCGGCATATCTCGAAAGTGCCTCGTCATAAGTGTTCAGGATATGAGTTCGACTTTGAATTATGTGCACGGAAATTTCGTTACGGACAATTCGGGGGAAAGAATACAAAAGGTCCTCATTAAGAAGATCGAAAAGCTCAGCAGCGAACTCCACGCCAGTTGGTCCACCACCACAAACCACAAACGACAATAGACGCCTGCGCTCTTCATCGGATGTGGTGGGGAGACATGCCAATTCCATGTTATCAAGGACCTGGTTCTTGATGTTGCGGGCGTCATCGATGGTCTTTAGGAAATTGCAATTTTCAAGACCCTTTACTCCGTGAGGGTTGGTCACACAGCCTATGGAAATATATTAGCGTCGAACGAGAATGAATAGGCCTCATAACGAGCAGGTCAGAAATATTTCTGACCAATCGAACATACCAACACCAACGACAAGTTTATCATAGGGCAGGTAGAAGTTTCTCTTCTTTCCATCCTTATCGACTTGCGAAATTTCAACCAGCTTTTCCGAGAACTCGACATCGGTAGCCTCAGCCTTCAAGAAGTGACCATTAACGCGCTCAATGATACGGCGAACGGGCTCAACAAGCGACCGAAGGCCTAAAGTGCCCACAGTAGCGGAGGGCAGCATGGGAGTGAAGAGAAAGTAGTTTGTCGGAGAAACGACTGTGATGTGATAATCACCGGGGTTAAGGTTCTTGAGCAGCGCAATGCTTCCCCACCCAGTTCCCAAGATCACCAGTCGCGGCTTATCCTTTTGTTCCAGCATAGAGTCGGAGTCATAATCCCCAACAAGAAAATCGGCAATAGGAAGGTTCTTTGGGCCTCCATGGCGAGGATTCAGTGCTAACTCCGATACAGGAATGTCCTCGGCGGTAGACGATTCTCGGTAGGTGCTAGCATCATAGATAAAGAACGCGATAACCCAGAGAGTCGCACCAGCGAAGACAACACCGCAATATGAAAATGTTTTGGTAATTATTTTGGCAATCCGTGATTGATTGGGGCGCGCAGCTTCGGTGACATCGGACTTGAACCGGATGGCGATTGGCACTTGGGAAGCTAGGCGGGAAGCATGTGGTGGTAAGGCTCTGCGAGTAACGGTATTCAAAGATCGTGTGCTAGGGAAACGAAGGGCAGAAGATGCCCGTGCATTATTCAACCGAGTTGATAACAATCCAATTGATCGCAGCGCGGGGCTGTCCGGACGACTCCGGAGCAAGATCGCGCTCATTACGGAGGAGACGTAGGTCAGTTAGCAGCGCAGATCAGCTGTAGCCAAGAAAAGCAAGGCAGATCATAGCCTGCCCTATAAACAGGAAAAAGGAAAATAACGTGACAAAAGATTCTAACAGAACGAAAGAATAGTGCCCCCAGCTAGTCAAAGAAGATAAAAGTACCGTGAAATATCTCAGGGCTGTCTCCAGCTAGCTTGGGTTCCGACGTCATGAGCGGAGTCACGTGGTGCCGGGATTTCGGCACGGATGGTTCTTGGGCTCACCGGTCACTATGTTAGAGCCAAATCAGGATTAAGGTACTGGAGATAAGATTTCTATTATATACTCGAAAAAGAAGAAAAGGGAATAGATGTGCGTCGACAGAAGGCCAGCCTGACAATTGGAAAGTAGTGTAAATCATCCACCTCGATATGCGCCGCCGCATGCAGAAAGCAAAAGGCCTGTATCAACCATGGTCTCCGGTATTGGTCATAGTAAGGGCGAGATGTAGAAGGAAAAAAGAAAAGACAAGAATTCAAGAGCAAAGTTTGAAAAAAAAAGTGTAAAGCAAATCCCGTGACATTCACAAAGACAAGCACTTCATAGAACTCCTTCTCCATGAATCATTAAAACAGATAAGAATCAACGCCTTGCTCGCCTGGTATGCAAATAGGTAAAGCCGTCCTAATCTATAGGAATTCAAGCCCCGAAATTAGTATGGCTCGGTGATCCTTAATCCCAATCATCGAGATCTGCGCTAGATCTTTTCTTGCCAACCGAACTCTTGCGGCTTTTAGGGCGCTTGTTAACGCCTGTGCTCGAGACGGAGCTTTTGCGCTTCATGGGACGGGTAACACCAGCGCCACCATCAATGTCATCAATATCTCCAATGGCATCAATGTCACCATCATCATCATCATTGTCCCGATCAACCTTGAACTCGTCATCAATGGCAAGCAATGTTGAAAACTCCCGGCATTTTCTCAACATAGCCTCCTCATCGTTGAGTGAGGCCATGTTCCTGGCGACGGCTTCCCAGAACCGCTCACCTGTTATGCCATGTACCTTTGTTGCGGTTTTGTTGAGCTCTTTAGCAGAAAGCTTTCCATCCTTCTCTTTACCATGAGCGTTAACATTATAAAGACGTCGTAAGTATGTTCTCGCCTCCCAGAGCATAGAAAGTGATGCAGCTGCGGTGGTCAATAATCGTAGAGTATCAGGGTTGACAGTTTGCGGCATGGGAGGTGGAATTGGGGTGGCTGGAGACATGTCCATAATACCACCTGAGGTCTCTATCATAGGGGGTCCAATAGGACTAGGGAACATCTCTGTCTCGATTGCGTGGGCAACCACGGTGCCAGTGGACGAGACAATGCGCTCAAGAGTCTGTATGGTAGGCAGTAGCTCAGCCAGCTGACTGTAATCGAAGTAGGCAAGATTCTGAGAAACAAATCTTGTAAGCAAAAGATGTTCAGGTGGATCACCAGTAGCTCTAAGCTTTTTCAACTCAAAGTTGACTTTGCCACAAAGATTCGAAAGAAATTTTTTCTGGTAACGACTGTTGCTAATCTTGACAATTTCGAACAACGGGGCGAGTTTTGAGACGTAAGGACGAGCAGTTGCACCACTAGAGTCCCCAACTACATCTCGCTGGTAGTAGAATGCCTCTTGAATCGCTCGCATGTATTCCCGTTCGAACATCGATTCGTACTGAGAGTGAAGCATCTTATGGGTATCGAATGCGACCTTAGCAATCGCTGGTACCGTCGACGTCTCTAATGACACAAGTACTCCCGCACATTCCTTGGGGTGCACCAGGCCCTGTCGATTGATGCTTGCGATGAGTTCAATAGCTGTGAGAGAATAAGTGTCTTGTCGCGATTGTGCAACTTTCAACATATCCTTAAGGAAATGTTGAGCAATCAAAGCTGCAGCGCCATCGTTATCACTGGCTTTGAGAGACCCTCCTAGTCGTGTGGAATCTTCCTTAGATGCCCCATCTGCGTTGGGCATAACCGCCTTTTCAGATTTGCCCTCATGGATAAAGAAGAAATCTGCAAATGACCGAAGTACAATATTCTGCAAACTTGGTGCTTCTTCTTTGAAGACTTGCTGGAAGGTTTTGCGAGTAGGTTCACGGCCGAACTGGGCGGGCCAGGATTGGCAGATGGATCCAAGGCTCTCAAGAGCCATGACTCTCAACTCCATTGGCTGGTTTGAGTGTGTGAATGGGAGAATAGAATCGACCATCAAGCTGGCCACAGTCCCGCCATTCCAAGTGGGGAAAGATCCTTTGAAATGATTCAGATACTTTTCAAGATCACAGTGCCGTCCAACGCAGCCGGCAATCCGAATATAACTCTTCGCGCGAGCTGAGACAGCAGCATTGGCACTCATCGAAAGATCAACACTCTTGTATTGCTGTAAGGGCTTCAGAACTGACACAGTCAGCTTGACTAACCTGTCCGTGTTTTGCAAAACCCCATTGACGGTCCATAGACATGCCATTACCTCATTGAGTTCCGAACGAGCTAACTTGGCTACACTTTTGAAAAGATCATTTTGAACTTCTTTTAAAAGAGTGTTGTGGGACGATGATAGATATGGCAAAACACAACGATAGATGACCACAACAGATCGAAATATGAAGAGGTCATCCGCAGTTGCAAGATTACCAATATAGGGATGCAAGGCCTCTAATTGATCTGGGCTAAACAACTTTGCATTGGACTTAGCAAAGACGGTGATTGTCTGCAAGAGAGCCTGTTGAAAATCTTTGCCAGAAGCATCTGCATCTTCGACTAGTCGTTGGAACATGATGGACACCATAGTCTTGCACACCTTGAAGTTCGGAGTTGCTGACTTAGATTTGTCTGAAAGCACAGCTTTGACGCAGGTACCTAAAGAATCAATGGCAGTCTCGCTGCGTTGAACAAGGCTGACTATCAATCCAACTTGCTCGCCAAGGGCCATCTTGACTTTTGGTCCGTCTGACGTTGAATCAATAGTTTCATGGAATGGAACGAGCCAGATTTCTTCAAACGTCTGTCGAGCCAGGAATGCAACGCTCTCCTCAAGATCACCAGTACGCTGAAGAAAACTGTCGAGTATAGCCAACTTCAAATCATGTCTGGAGGTCTTGTGATAAAGCTCCTTTAGCAGACCAATGCAGCGCTTTCGAATTCCAGCTGTCTGATCAGCTGAGCATGCAAGAATACATCGGCAACCTTCCTCTTCAAGCTTTGGCTTGAGACCTATACATTTCGCGATGAGTGAAAGTGCTGAGTCCCGGACCATAGGGGAAGCATCTGTTGTGCATCGCAGTATCACACGCATAACTGAAGCGTCTCGATCGAGAAGATTAGGGTCTTTCTCAAGCATATAAATGACACTTTTCAAGCTGCGACTGCGAACTTTGGCTTGGTCGCTGGCTATGGAGTTCAAAAGAACTTTCAGAATCGTATCAAAGGCTTTACCAAAACTCGAGTTCAAGACTGTCAGAATGTAGGCGAATCGTCCGTGAGTATTAGAGATGGTATCGAATTGCCTGTGGGTCTCCAGCCAGCGTGAGTCAGAGAATGATCGCGATAGAACAACGACTAGGTCATCCGTGATCTCATCTTGTTCCAACTCTTCTTTCTCATCGGAGTTGTAGTACAATGTGCAGACAGTTTTTGCCCATTGAGCCAAATAATAGCCACGCGCACTAGTCAATTGCGAGTTGCTCGAATTTCTGCCCTGTGACAAATACTCAAGGGCCAGCCGGAAAGGGCCTTGGGCGGAAACAAGATCTTGAGGGTGTAGAGCCCTCGAGGAAGAATCTTCAAACTGCTGTCTGAGGGAATCTGCAAGATCACTGTCCGAGTCCTCTAAGGCAGGGAGCAGATGTTGAGCAGTTGCGAGCAAATCGGAGATCGCAGAACCCATCCACCCCAGTAGCTCCAGAGCCATACTCTTTGCTGTCGCTGGACTTTTGTCGAGATCAGCAATACCAACCATGTGAGATGCCATAATTCGAAGAAGCAGCTCGGCAGCCGGCCAGTCGATTGCCCCAAGTACATTGATCAAGTCCTCTGTGAATAGATCGAGAATATTCCTGAACGGCTGGTCACCACTTTTCGTCGATGTCATTGCTCGTTGAACTATGAACTTCACAATGTATTGCGCACTGCGGACTGCGTTATCGTAAAGCCGGTTTACCTTCACGGCAAGACGCTCCAAAGACTCGTCATGTTCATCGTTATGTTCACCATCCTCATCTGAACCAGCTTTTCTTGTGTCATCATCATCTTCCATTTGGTCATCATCGTCATTAGTCTGGAGTCTTTTTTTTGTCCTGGACCGGCTGGGGGTCTGCAGGGCAGTTGTTTGTACAAGCTGCAGAACCAACGCAGTAAGAAGCTGTATGTTCTTGCCATCTGCAAGTTTGAATTGCCGCGCACTTTGTCGAGTAGAGGGAAGCTTTTCAAGGGACACCAGAATTTCATCCAGAATAAAGGGGCGCTGATCTGGATATCTAGAAAAGATCTTTGCAAGAACATCCATTGCAGCGCGTCTTGCAGGCTCATATTTTTGATACCCTAGGGCCGAGTCCTTATCGTTGTGTGCATTCTCAACAAAAATCAATTTCGTCGCGAAGAACTCAGTCGCTGTGATGGTTCCCTCGGAAACTTCGATACGTGACAAGAAATCTGCAAAAAGCGCAAGAGCCTTCTTGCTCTGATAGATCAAATCTCCAATGATACGTCTCTGCCCCGAGAAAAACGCGAAAAGCTCGGCATTCCTACCGCCAGAGCGTGCTTCCACCGCTGGGATAATGCAGTGATCAAAGATTTGATTTAGGACAGTGGGAATGGCCTCGATAAGATCCTCCGGGCAAAGGTCACGCTCCGTCCGACGTCCAGACATAGTTTGTAGGAGTGTTCCAATTGCAAGCAAGGTGATCGAAATATCTTCAACTTTCGAAACCCACTCTTGCACCTCCACTTCACTTGATGGGTCATTAAGGGTGAAATCAGGCGACTGGGAAGCGATAATGGGCCTTTCACATAGTTTCTGTATGCGAGTGAGCTCATCTGAGGGAATGTCTTGTAGTCGATCGAATCCAACAACTTTCCGAATGGATTTTTGTAGGCGATTATGCGCGTCCGCAGATAAGAGTGCACCGTGTACCTCTAGTGACCTTGCACTCACAAAGATCGGGTTCGGTCTATCGCCGGTCACCACAAGTGGTTGATCTGGCTCAATCTGATCCTCCGCCTCAAAAACTTCCTGGAGAAGATCCTGCAACTTCAACAAAGCACTGTCCATCTCTGCTTTCTGGTCTCTTAGACGATTAGCACTCATTGACTCCTCTGGGTCTATGAGCACCTGAAGCCCGGGCGCTTTCATTTGCTGGTCATTCTTTGTAGGTGAGGGCTTCTTGGGGGACGACTTCACAGGAATCACCACAGAGAATGGACTAGATGAGGACTGGGATGCTTGATGCGCTTGAGTTTGTTGGGATGGCTTAGAAGGGCGAGCCAGTTCAGGTGGCTGAGGTGAGTCCACCGTAGTCGATTGGAAGGATGCAGAAATTGACTTGTTTGCAGAGTGTGCTTGTTGATTCCGTGCAATTGAAGCCTTTTTCTCAGCCTCTCTGTTTTCTTTTTTGACTTTTGGTACTGATGCCTCAGGATCTGAGAAGATATTAGTGAAACGTGCCAAAACATAACTCCCAGGGTTTCCTAAGTCTCACATCTAAAAGCTATATCCGTTGAATCAAGCATCATTTTCGCGAAAGCCCCTAATTGGTTGCGTCCGGAGAAAGCGCCATTTTGAGCGGTGGTAGGAGAAGGTGGTTTGGGGTTCCGACTGAGAGCGGGGGGGAGCTTGAATTTACTACGAGAACGCGAAGTTTAGTCAAAGACATCTTGTTCAGAGTCTAAAGAAGTTACCCACAATTCCGTTAACTGGTCGCCATCTAACAATTGTTGAAGGTATTCACGCGAAGTTTCCAAGCGACTCGACTCATCTTGTCCGGACTGAATCTCCGCATCAAGCTCATTCAGCGTATTTCGACCTGCTTGTAGGACATGGTTGATTGACGTCGTATTTGAAGGCCGGCCAACATCAGGGCGTATTATACAGTCTAAAAATGATCAAATATTGTTAGATATTGTCTTTGAACCAATTGTTCAGGGTTGGGGGTCTCAAGTAGACAAACCAAGACCAAAAACGGGCGCGCTAGACATGGATGAGTATTGAAGGGCTTCATCCACTGAAAGCGGTCGAGATCGATTTGGCAACGGCATATTCGAGGCATAAGTTGGCTGCGACTGAGCGTAGCCATTCACGACCACCTGAACAGCGGGCCCGTTCTGATCCATGATGAACGGTTATGTCAGGGAAGTCCTGGAACAGGAAGGCGCTAGTCACGGGAAAGAGGACCTGCTTGGAGCAGAGTCATGGCAGGTGGCCGGCGCATCTATGACATGCTTTGCAGACTTCCAAGACGTTATTCGAACAAATGGGAAGGACGGAGTGAAGCTCCCGATGATCATTAATTCGTTCATCATTTCATTCAGAACCCCATACTGCCACCACCGACCGCCCGAGCGGGTATTGCCTGTGATGGTCCGTGCATAAAAAAAAAGTGCATGCCGCATTTCTTTCCTTGGCTATTGTCATATACCCGGTCTTTTAATTCGCAGGATTCTCAGCGCTGCATTTCCAGTCGATTTCGATACCTTGACAACCATGTCTGCCATTGGATCTTTGATTTTCTGCACCGATTGCGGCAACTTGCTGCGTGAATCAACTGGAGACGCGAATGCGACTCTGTACTGTTCGGTCTGCGGAGCTCGCAACAAGGGTATGTAGCTCAATCTGGCTCGCGGGAAAAGCATTTGATCATCCGGTCCGGGTCTAATTTCTCTCAAGATACTGTGCCTCAAACTATTGTCTCCGAATCTAAGCCTTCTGCTTTCCCCTCAGCTCTAAGAGCCAAGCGATCTGCAGTCCAGACTCTGTCCGCCGAAGATCGAAAGACCGAGGCCATTACCCAACACACATGTAACCAATGCGGAAGGAAAGAGATGTTTTACACCACGGTTCAACTGCGCAGTGCTGATGAAGGAAGTACTGTGTTCTATCGTTGTGTTTGCGGTTACAAGTATGTCACCTTCCGGCGCATCTTATATCCGCTGCCTACTAACTTTTCGTCTTCTTTCTACAGGGAAACTTCGAACAACTGAGCATGGAAGAAAGTGTGTACAAAAAAAATTCTATATTTTTGGCTGTAAAACAGAGCGCGAGAAGAGTATCAAAATAACGACGTTACGACTTTTGGTTTTTATTCATTCTTTTCCTCAAGCCGTTTTCAAGCTGCAGGAACCTCAGTAGCATTTCCATCTGGTACCAAGGCATATTCGACCTGACCACTCTTCTCAAATTCAGCCATATCAAGCGCCACGATCACACTATCCCGGACAACCTGCTCAGGGTCGTTCAGGAATTTCTTCAAGGTGTCCTCCACACCCTCCTCCTCGCCCAAGCTGCCAAGTGCTTCGGCAGCCTCGTGTCGCACCATACCAGCTTCTTGCAGGTCACCAAGACACTCTGTAAGGCAAGGAATAGAGGCGGGGTGGCAGAGCTGCCCAAAAACGAAAGCGACCTCGTGGCGGAACAAGGCAGACGGGTCCTTGAGGCCCTTCGCCAGGGCGTTCACAGCGTCGACTGCTGTGGGGAGGTCTGGAGGTGAGGCGAGGTCTCGGAGACCAAACATGGCCCGGTATCTTTTGAAAAGCGGGAGCTTTGTGTCGAGTAATGTCTTCTCTAGGTCGGAAATGCAAGGCTCCTTGGCTTCCAAGGGCATGGGAGGAGCAGGGTCAATAGAGGTAAAGTCACTACAAAAGAGATTAGAAATGCCTCAAAGATTATCACCTGTAGAGCATAAAGTTCGCTTTGATAAGCATACCTGGGCTTAAGCTTCTCAGCCTTTCTTTCCTCGGAATTCTCCCACAAAATGCGGTCAACGGCAATGTCGCAAGTCTCGCGAATGATTTCCAGCTCATTTGCATCATCGCGCAGCTTTTTTAAGATATCCAAACTTTCGGCGTATCCTAGGGCACCCAGAGCCTCTGCTGCCTCATGGCGGCACATCGCATCTTCTTCACCATCCTTAACGACCTGCTGCAGGTACGAGACAGAATCGCGGTTTCTAGTTTGACCCAGGCAGTAGGCAAGCTCGTGCTTGAGAAGAGCCGAGGGAGATGCGAAAGCAGCGGCGATCGCTTCGATGGCGGGGAGAGTCTTTTCGGTGGGAGGCTGCAGGCAGGCCAGGTACTTCAGAGAGAAAAGAGCGCGGAAACGACGAGCGAGAGGCTCGGTTTCAGAGACCAGAACCTTACGGAGGGTCAGGACAGTCTCGTCGATGCCCTCGGCGTCAGTTGCGGAAGGAGCCATAATGAATGACGGTGTAAAGAGTGAATGTATGGGGGGAGTTGAAAAACTTGGAGGGACAATCTTGAAGATCTTATCATTAATTAATTTTTAGAGTGGGGTGGCGGGGCTGCGCCGATTCGGGTGTGGTTGATCCGCGCAAATTCTAGGTATACAAGACTGTTTCCCCCCTCTATACGGCTTTTCTTTATGTGATTCGAAAATTAGAACTCTCAAGCTGTTTGTTGCCATTAATACTAGTATACCGATGTCTTTCTCATCGGTGTTAAATGATTTCATATCTGGAATAAACCTTTACAACTTGAAACATGTGATATTGAACCATACTATCCCACCTCCAAGTACCTTGGTAAATCGCGCGTATGATCGTTGGTCTCACTCAACATTTAAAGCAACTTGAACGGACATTATCTCAGAAACTAGGTCAATTGTTTAATTGCATCTTCTGTCGCCTTCTGGACCATGGCTCCAAGATCTTGGTTTACTCGACCAAATAGAGCTAGTAAGGATAGGTCAGTATTATGCTATTCAAGATATCAAACATAGTATAGGGACAAACCGTAAGTGTCATTGCGCAGCTTGGAAGACTTGACGCCCTTGATACTCGAGGCAAGGTTGTCCACAAGCCTCTCTTGTTCCCCTGGCTGGCGACCCAGAACCTTCCACAATTCTGCAGGCTGGACGAAATCGTCATCCGTAATATGGCTTGTAAAAGCTGTCACTTCTCCTACCCATTTTTCGTGCTCTGTATGGACACTGATAGAGATAGGGTCAACTTTCTTGATGTCCGGAGAGAAGGTGGTTGGTTGAAGGGAGGAGTTGACATAATTTGGATCGGCTCCGTAGTTATCGTCAAAGCGCATCTTACCATCTCTTTCAAACGGACAGTAGACCGGTGATTTGGCTGCATTGGTAGGCAGTTGCTGGTAATTAACTCCCAATCTGTATCGTGCTGCGTCTGGGTATGCAAATAGACGAGCTTGAAGGATTACACGATGATGCTAGTATCTGCATGTTGAACTTTATTTAATGATAGCTGACCTGGATCACCGGAAGCTGCAAATCCAGGAACCATTGTCGACGGAGAAAAGGCCGCCTGTTCAATGTCGGTAAAGTAATTTCGAGGCTAAAACACGTCAGATTTTCAACTTGAAATTCGCTGAGCAGAATAAGATTCCGCATTATCGCCACATGCAGACTCAACACATGTATTGATTGAGCGCCTTACATTGCGATTCAACCTCAACTTGCCTTCCGATCTGTCTCAATGGAAAGTCCTTGTGCGGCCAGACTTTTGTCATATCAAATATATTCCATCGGTACGTCTCAGCCTCAGATGGATCCATGATTTGAACATACACATTCCAGACAGGATATTCTTTCCTTTCAATGGCCTCAAACACATCTTGAATGTAAAAGTCGGGGTTTTCGCCTGCGATTCTAGTTGCTTCCTCCCGAGTCAAGTTCTTGACACCTTGTTGAGTTTTGATGTGAATCTTGACATATTTGAATGACCCATCCTAGTCCAGTGTTAGTATTCCATAGAAACGACAATGAGAACATACAGTACTGAATAATTTACTTCTTTGGTGAACTTATAAGTATGACCACTGTACGAATTAAGATTCCGAATGGACTGAGGAGTTCCGCGATCACTGAAAAGATGTAGTAACTCATGGATACCTTCTGGGTTTCCAACATGAAAGCTATGGGCAGGCAGTCAGCTTAGTAGATTTTAATACCAATTTCTAAAAGAAAATGCACACTCCCAAAACTAGAACAGATGTCAACTTTTGAATGAAGCGACTCATGGTGCTTGGGTCTATGCCTACCATGTTGACATCGGGAAGGTGAGTCCGAGGATTTCTCTTGTGAGAGCGATTCATCGAAGGGAATTTAATAGGGTCGCGAATAAAGAATATTGGCTATAGGCTTGTTAGTATAATAACCTGAGGTATTTACCCTTATAGCCTCTTGCCGTGTTGTTGAAGACCCAGTCTAAGTTGCCTTCGTCTGTATAAAGCTTCATTGCCCAGCCATGGACATCCCGCGAGGTATCAGCTGACCCTGCTTCTGGCCCAACAGTAGAAACACGCAGTAGAACGGACGTTTTCTTCCCAGCTTCACTGAGGAAGCTAGCAGATGTAATATCTGAACAATCTGCCACTGCCTCAAATTCCCCGTACGCACTTCAAAGTTACTAACATTAGGTATTAATTCAACTTGAAGTTGATATGTAGGTATATCTCGACAAATTTGGAAAGACCAATGGAAATACCCAACAGCTTTTGCATGAACAACTCTAGCTCATCCCTGTTAGTCAATTGAACTACATTCGTTCCAGGGTTGATTCTTCTAGAAGCTTACCGTTCAGGAATCCTCTCACGAGAAAAATGCGCAAGCGTCTCGATTAGCTGAGTGTCCTGTAGGAGGCCAAGCCCACCACCTCTCTTATTACGTAGAAGAACAGCAGTGCTGCTACTTGCGAAGGGGCATCCTGTAATGGTCAGATGCTTTGTTTGTTTTCTCAAGTACATGTATGTAGATATCAAACCTTCTGCTAGTGTGTAATACCGCTGTGACATGTTGAAGTTCGACGAAAGGTCTTCTCGAGATAATGATGAGACTTCAAATGTTGCAAAAAGCGATTTCTTCAACCCATTAAGTAAACTGAGATTTATAACCAAACGCTTGCTGAATATGCTCATCCATTACCCCCTCGGGTCATTTGAATTTGAATACAAACACATTACATCATTTTCATCCGGGCATACCGACTCATGTAAACTTTGCGCATGATAAAGTGGTTTATTATTCTACAAAGACGCAATTACTAAAAAGTTATCAGATTTTTTATTGCCCTAGGAATGACCATTCGAAGATATTTGTCGTCATAGATGTAACACAGGTTCCAAGGTTGTCTGTGGACATTAGCGGTCGATTTCTACCTATTCGGCATGCTTCTCATTAACGAAGGTTTTCTTTGTGGCTATACTAAGTGACTGATAATAAGTAGTAATGTTTATTTGGCATTCTAATTTACCAGAGTTCAAATGTTGATCTGGTCAAACTAGGCACGGTGTTATTAAGGTCATCGTACGTCTACAAATATTGCTACAGCTGGGGCGTTCTAACGCTCGCTCAAGTTCAACGAGTTGCACATTGCCCAAGTACTTCTACCAAGGTTGTTAACCGGAGTATACTCCGAGCCTACCCCCCCAGACGAGGTCTTCAACCTTGAGACTCAATGGTCACTGAGCAACATTAAGCATATTGTATTGAGGACATATCTGTCTCATTTCCATGATTAATCTGATGTGGGGGGTTTTCCCCCAGCTACCCACATTTAGACAGCAAATCAGCTGATTTTACTAAACGTATTTATCTTGTCAAGCATATTTAGGTTGAAGTTACACTACCTCCCGAGGTCGGGATGGGCTTGGTATGGTGATCATGATCATTCAAATTCCTCAAGATTGATAATATTATGACCTCCTTCAGATGTCAAATCAGAAGTCCTCTGATCAAATGAGTCACATTAGATTGGCATATGTGCCTCCCTCCCGTTCCATCTCCTCATCCTCGTGGATGTAATCCTTGAACTTATCCATCTCACTTTCTTTCTTTTGCGGAGGACTCGGATCCTTTGCCTCATGTTCGTGCTCGTGTTTTGATTCATTGTTATCATCTTTGTACTTGTCCTCTTCGTTCTTGTGGTGGCGGTGGAGGATTCTGTCGAAGAAACCTTCATGCTCATGGATGGGACCGTTTGAGTCTGAGAAATCAGCATATGCAAACGAACAGCTACGAAACAGACAAAGAACTCACTGTCTGCCATTTTGGTTATGAAATTTGATCAAATGAATATATTCTCTAGAGGTGGTCAAATTTCGTTTGATTAGATAGTAGGCAAAAAAAGAAAGTAGATGCGCACGGTCAACTCACTTATTATAGAGGCGTGGATAATGGATCTATGCAATCATAGACGGAGCTCCCCCGCACACAATAAGTATTATTCTTCTAAGGTCAGGCTTTCTGATAGGCTACTCTAGGGATGAGCGCATCATCGACTGATCCTCGGCACCTTGGGTGGCCAAAACGTGGGCAGAGTCTAATTGCAGGTCTCTGGAGGTGGAGCTTCCGTCGAACCTATCAATTAGCCTAAGAAGGGGCTCACGGAGGCATTAAAATACATTAGAATTATGCATATTTGACCATAGTACATCGGTTTTTTTTTTGTCAATTATGAGATCAACAATCTCTATTTGCTGAGTTCCAAGGTGGATTAGCATTTTTATGCGGCATCCTATGATCAACAATGAGAAGCTATGGAAGCGTTATGTTCTAACCCTCTAGTTCAAAAATTTTCAAATCGTGAGAATTTTACAATATTGACATTCCCTCAAATACGAAGCCTTCAAATGTGCAGTGTTTCGGACTAGTCTCCTTATTTCACGTCTGGAACCTTGGGGCTGGCTATAAATCTCAGGGCAGGGATAAGTTGGTCAATGGCTATCATAATGACATTCATGATATTCAGACATATCAAAGGCTGCATTCACAATATGATTTTTGATTTCAATCGTAAACCTCAAGGGTCAATATAATTGAGATTACTGACTGTCAGAGAAAGACTTGCTTTTGTAACGTAAAGCGGCCCATCGGTCCTTTGAAGGCGACTTTTCTCAAACATGGTGGCATGGAAATTTTGATTGAAAAATAATAGAAAAGGACTTGAATTTATATGTACATAATACACCAAAAAGCACTCATTTAGTCTTGATGTGCTTGAGCTTCTTAGGCTCGTGAACGAAGTTGTTCGCATAAGCCTTGGGGGTGAAACGGCGCTCATTAGGCTCCTGAACAAAATATTCATATCCCTGCTTCTGCGCAAAGGCGATGGCATCCTCCTTAGAGTTGAACTTGATGTGGGTTCCTTGCATGCTGTCCGCGGATGACTGCCATCCCATCAGAGGGTTCTCCCATCGGTGACCCTTCTGAAGAATGTCCCAGTCCATGCGCCAGTGGTGTTCATGCCAGGTTCCAGATTGAGTGGCAGGCTTTGAGGGGCGGAAGATTCTGTCAAGGTGCGATGTTAGCCTATGAACAATCTGCGAAGGGCAATTCCTTAAAAGTGCTTATGTACCTGACGGTTCGAGCCTGGAGGTCTGTTGGAGCACCGGAGAGAACAGCGGCAGGCAGAGTATCGCCAGGCTCACTGCCATCCATCACGCGCTTGGGAACAGGGGAGAATTGTCTGGATTATAGGAGAGAAAAAGGTCAGCTGGTGACTTGATGTAGAGATGGCGGGTGTTGGGATAGCGCACGAAGTTCCGTGGTCGATTGTGGCCTCATAGTCAGGCTGGTGACGAGTCATCGCCTCGGAAGGGTTCTCCTTGTTAATCAAGGAGCTACCACTGTGAGTAGTGGTGGGAGCCTCGGACGCATTGGTCTTGATTGCTGGTGTGCCCTGTGCCACATTGGAGGCAAAGCGGGCATTGACCGGAACAAACAGGCGAGTTGCCCGAAGGCCAGTAGCCCCTCCAATTCTGAACATCGACATAGTCGGAGTGGGTGAAGAAAGCGGGGGATTTGGAGGAAATCGACGCAATGAGTGTAGGAGGCCCGTAGTCGCAGACCGAGTGCAAGTCACGGTCCCACCCAAAGGGGTTTAGCGCGCTTGGCCTCACCCGACCACCCGCTTCCCGGCAAAGGTTCTCTTCCTCCTGCATCATCAGTCGTTCTAGTTCACTTGCGCTGCGAACTACCGTGAGTCCCGTCGTCGAGCTTTTTTGCACTTGGAAAGCCCAATGCCGTTTCATGCGACCAATTTCTGACCCCTACCTAGTCCAGACAAGATGAGCTACATCACCCGCCGTGGTCTTTCGACCCTGATCCCTCCCAAGGTATGCACAACCAAATTGAATATCCCAACCCTCCAGATATGATATATCCATGATACTGACTCCAATATAAGATCGCTTCCCCCAACGTGAGTCACCCGAATCATGTTTTGTGAATCCGCGCACATATCACCCCTCCCGCCCCCGTCCCGTCCCGAAGTCTTTTTCGTGCAAAATAGAAGCAATATCCAATGTCCTCGTCGCCTGAAATTAGCGCTAACAAGCATTCAAAGGCTATCGGTGCCGCTCAGGATGCCGCCCGCATGGAGCGCGTCGTCAACTTCTACGCCGGTCTGCCCCGTGGCCCTGCTCCTCAAGTCAAGGCCACCGGTCTCCTCGGTCGTTACCAGGCCCGTTTCTTCAACAAGAACTCTGGTGCTCGTAAGTTTGGGGGATAAAAGTGATGTAACCTGATGTTTTGATGTACTGACTCGAGCAGCCCTCGCCCACGCTATTGCCGGTATTCTGATCCTGGGATACAGCATGGAGTACTACTTCCACCTCCGTACGTGATCACCACATCTGAGATCTATCCAACGACAGCTTGACTAATATGATGTTTCTAGGCCACCACAAGAACCACCCTCACTAAACTTGTCTACCTTTGGTGAAATGGGAGGAGGATTGATGTATATACTGCATCCTATGATCCCCCAAAGCAAGGCAGGCTGTAGGAATTAGAGATACTAGTTGAATCTCATTTTGTTTCATTATCTAGATATTCCGCCGCTTATTATGATCTGACCCGTAGTCCATTTTCTGAGGACAGAGGTGGTAGATTCGGTGCCCTATATAATGTTGTAGAACAAGTCACATCTCCACTTTTGAATCGCCCTATCCCCCCTGTTCCTCTCAGGCGAGCCAGAATTCTCAGCTAGAACATTGAATCAGAGAAATTTAAATCTAAAGCCATATTTTCTTTTCGGAGTCGAGAAACATTACGAGGCTATTGTAGAAGTTAAAAAGGTGGGTAGTTCTTCAACAAGGCCAGGTCCCTCTCACGACCTGCCCAGGACAGCGCTAACCGAAAACAGCCACCTCTCTCAGCTTCATACCCGAGAACTCATCTTCAACGAGCCGGAATACCTTCGTATTCATCACCCCTTCCCGGACGCATCCTCTCCTCCGATTCCCTCTCCTTCTCTCTTGGGAAATTCTCCTTCTGGGTTGTGGACTTTGCCCACTAGCACGATCTCAACCCAGCGACCGCAACTGCCAACTCACGACCCCCGTCACCGAACCTCCAACTGCAGGTGGCCCACCCAAATTCCCCCTCCTGGTTGTGGAATCCCCGATCACTCAGGGTGCAACCAGAAAAGCGAGCAGCTCAACTGTGGCGATTCTTGAAACCTGACAAGAGGTACGGCGCCTGTCTCTTTCCCATTACTATGCGAGCTGGACCCGCGGCTGCCTCTCGCGTCGCATGATCATCTTGCCCGGAACTTTCTTTCGAGAACGCCGTTTTCTGACAAATGTTGCGATCTGTGACTTCTTTAGACTCGAGTATTGTTATGGCAGAGCAGAGCAGCCGCGATGTGGTAGATCAGACCCTGTCGGGCGGCGAGCCTTCGCCTTCCGACGTTCCTGCGAGCACAACTGACAACACTTCTGCTGGAGGAGACGTGGGGGAGACTCAGCATACCGCAACAACTTCAGGGTCCCAAATATCACCTTTGCAAAATTCCAACGACGTGACGAGAGATACACCTGAATCTCAAGGCGGGCGGGCTGGGAGTGACAGGGACGTTAGTGATTCTCCGATGGTGGGCGTCGGCGAAAGAATTGGATCTGATCATAAGCTGAAATCACTACAGGATGCGAAACAGGGCGTTGGGTTGGTTGCCTCAAGAGCGCTTGAACTGAATGGAGTAGCTTCGGGATCAGATGGTGGAGATGATACGGCTTCGGAGTCAGACACCAGTCGGACAGAGGGCAGACATCATACTAGAACAGGGTCCGTAAAGAAGCCTACGACATTTGGTAAAGTTTCTTTTACAAAATTCGCTGTACCAAAAGCCCCGGGGGCTTCTGCGCCTCCCAAGGCGCCTGAAAAAGGTATTTTTTGTATCTTTGTCCTTTGCTTTCTTCTAAGGATATTTCCTGACAAAGACTATCACTAGTACCATCAACATCAACAACCCCTCTTGGGACGCCACAGCCAAGCTCGCGGCCGCGCTTAGTTGCGAAAACTACTAGCGGAATGCGGGATTCAATTTCCAAGGCCGGCGCCGGAGGTTCTAAGTCTGGGGGATCAGGACCGGATCCGACCCAAGTCTGGAATAAAAACCGACGTACGTTGTCATATTATGGAGAAAACTGTGGATTCAGACACTGATAGCGCTTATTCGATCTAGCTGTTCAACCAACACCACCCAAGCACCTGACAGATGAAGAGTTGAAGCAACAATATGGCATCCACATGACCTCCAGAATTCAAGAGGATGGCGGTGGCACCGAGGCGAAATGGGCAGACATTGATGATGATGAAGATGACTGGGCGCCTGAGACTATTGAATGGACTGACGGCACAAAGGTCACGCTCACTCATAATGAGCCTGCGCCGCAGCAGCCAGAGCAACCCCCCAATGTGCGAAAAGAAACACCAATACCAGAACAAACAGTGGCTCAAGATCCTGTAAAAATAGCTGCGCCGAAGCCAACCACGTCCGTGGGGCCTAATCCGACAGTCCTTCGCCTTGGCGCAAATGCTGAACGTCAGGCTAAAGCTGCCAACATCTCATCTAAGGGAACTGGTGACAGATTACCGTCAGGATCTACAAGTCCAGCTCCTCCGCCAGCAAAGTCTCCTTGGGCCACTTTACCCCCCGTGGAAAGAGTATCTCCGGTCAATCCTTCTCTCCAACCACCCCCTCCGGCATCTCAACACCGTGGCCAAGTCAATCATTCCCACCGAGAAGACGGAAATTATGCTCAGCTCCCTCCGCAGGAGATTGCGGCTGACGATTTTAACCGTACTTGGAGGGAAACTACCTCAGGTGCTCCACGAGAACTATTTAACTCTCGGTCTGGACGATATGAACCTGTAGCAGACACTAGGAGGGGATCTTGGCGGCACGATCAGGGGCCCCGACCTCCTGCTGTACTGCAAAGGTCTGGTCACGGGGAACATAATGGCCCTGCGGAGCCATCAGCAGCATTCCAGACTCATAGGTCAAGCCATCAGGATGGTATGGGTTGGAACCGTCGCCGCACATCGTCTAATGTAAGTGGCGGGAGCGGAAGCTTTGGCCGTCGTATGTCTTTTGGTCGCGATGCGGCTCCACGATATAGCGAGGGGCGGAGGGGCTCTCATGCGAATGATGATTGGGTTGATCCAGCCTTGGGTCGTGAATCAGGTCATTTCCGAGAATCTTCTCCACATCGCCAGCATGCCGGTCCAGGCTGGCCAGCGCCACCTTCAGTAAGTGTTGGTAGTGAATCATCCCCGGTGGAGAATCACTCTGCTCCAAGTGCAGTTCCGGAAGTACCACAGGAAGACCCGGTTGCCTTACAGGAACGTATAATGAAGGAGAAACGATTGGAGGCTAGGCAGCGACGGCTAGAACAGGAAGAAAAAGAAAAACAGGCACGGGAGGAGAGAATTCGTCAGAAGCTCGCAGCTCTAGGCCCTCCCCCGGAGAAGAAACGAAAGGATAGTCTTGAGAGTCGCAAACCACAGGGCGTTGTATCAAATACCTCACCTACCACTATCTCTTCTCCTCCTAAGCCCCCTGTTCCTGAGCCTACTGGCGAGCCGAAGCAGTATGGGATGATGAAAGTTCACCATCCTGATACAGTTAAGAAACTCGTGGCAGCAAATGAGAGGGAACGCGCTGCCGAGAAACACGCTGAGAGAACTTCACCTCACTTGCGTCGCGCCCCCTCCCCACACCACGACACCTCCAAACGTGAACCTGCCCCTCCTCCCTTCAAACATCAACCATCTGAAACACTTCCTCACGATTCAAAATCTGATGATCAAGGTGGTCAGTGGCGTGGCAATCTAAACGTTCCCAACTCTTACGCTCCCTGGTCCACTGGTCCAAATATTCCTTCCACCTCACCTGCAGTGAATAATCTCTGGAAGCCTCTGAGCAGCGACCGTACACTTGGCAACGGCATTTTTGACCAAGCCCTTGGGGGTTTCCCCTCCAGAGAACTTCCTCTGCGCAGTCAGCTCGGCCTTGATCAACCCACAATGCCTGGCACTCAATCTTTCTCAGCTCCTCAGGAAGCAACTCCTATCCCGTCCCTTCCCTCACCTGAGACTAGACATGCCTCATATGATCCTCTGAGTCCCATCGGTCGGCCTGGCCCCATTGGACCTCCGAGTTCTCAGCATCCCAACTGGCAACAGGGACGTGGTGTTAGTGCATGGAACAACTTTGGCCTTATCGCAAACAAGCGTGAAGCTGAAGAAAGCAGCAAATACCGCCAGGAGTTTAACGAGGCGCAAAAGCTGCGACAGGAAGTGTCCAGTGTTGCTGCTAATGATTCGCCTCAAGCCAAACCCGCATCTCTTAGGCACACCTGGAAGAAGGTTGAGGTTCGAAGTGATGGACACAGACGGCATATTAATGGGCCTGCAAATGACAGTGCCAACCCCATTTCTCAGCCTCCTGCTGCACCCGTTGTTGAGCCTACTGTTGAGCCTCCTGTTGAGCCTACTGTTGAGCCTACTGTTGAGTCGTCTCCTTCCAATCAGTCATCGGGTACATTGCATTCTTGGAAACAAGCGCGTGTTGGAGAAGATGGAGTCAGACGCCAAGTCTCTTCTCACCAGGCTCTTAACTCTGCCCCTCATGCTGCAAATCCCTTGAATGGCCTTGAAGCTCCTGCAAATGGCCTGCCATTCACAGATAGCCATGCACGTCCTCTTTCCAACGTCCCTGCTCGCAGTTCACGATTCTTCCCTCACGTCACTGAGCAGCCTAAGCGCACCTACCGCAGTCCATCTCCACCACCTCCAGAAGAGGTTTCTCATCCCGTGTACTCAAATGGATCGGGTCGCCCCTTGGTTCACCTGCCTACGCCCAAGCCTGTTGTCAAATTGCCCCCCAAGGCTGTCGCTGTGGCTTCTACACCTGTTCCACCGCCGACTTTTGCATCTATGGCTGCAGCTGCGCCCCCGCGAGCGACGCCTTCGGCCTTGAACGCCATTTCATGGCAAGAGAAATTCAACGGTCTTTTTGGCAAGAAGACTACGCCAGAGCGGAAGAGCGTCTTGGCTGTCGCTTCTGCATCGAAGGAACCACTTGATGTCCAACCGCCAGTTGCATCAGTCTCCGTCTCTTTACCAAATAAAGTTGAGATAAGTGTGCAAATTGGTGATGGAGATATTGCGGCGCGACAAGTGGCCGAGGAAGAAGAAATCTTTGAGGATCGTGAACCCGGCTCACAACCCGGAGTACGGGTGCCCAACATGGCTCCTCCAGCTGCATGGCATGCTGCTTCACCTCCTCAGCCCTCTCGAATGCGTCTCAAGCAGCTGAAACCAATGCAAGTATTGAGCATCGACCCATACTTAATTGGGCATGGGGATAGAGATACGCATGGAAATCTCCGGGTGAACGTCCGGTTCCCTGGCCAAGACGTTGGGAAAACTGTTCTCTTGCCTCGCAAGCCTGGTCATCCCTCGCGTCACCGTAACGCGCCTAACTCCAATCGTACTCGCAAGGGCCCGAAGTCTCGCGACCCCGCGAGTGGATCTAGCTGGACCAAGAAAACCTCTTCTCAACAGACTGGGAGTTCGGATTCATCTGTCCGTCACCAGTCACGCAACGCATCTTGGGGACCACGCAAGCAGAGCACCGAGTAGTGAGATGTCTGAGTTCCATTTCGGCTTTTTCGACAGGGCACATCGCTCAATGTCACTTGGTTATTCCCTTGTTGTTCCCACTACGCCATTTCACAAAACCCTAATTCTGTGATCTTTCACCATATCTACTCCGCTTCGCTATGGGAAGCGTCGAGTACAGCATGGGAGTGCACCACAGAGTCCCACCCCCTTCTACCTGTCTCCTACCTCCCTCCCTTTTCCAAACCATCACGCTTTCTTCATGTTTGTACTTTTGAGTTCCCCTTTTCCCATTTTTTTTTCCTTGCATGCCCATCGGAATATGGCTGTGTGAACTGCAGCACGATTAATTGACACGAGGGTCTGGATGTGTATTTCATCTGGCTTTTGGATGAAAAAAAAGCACATCTGATGCCCACACTAGTTGCCCTTGTCTTTACGAAACTGGATCTCAAGCGCTGGAGTCGGTTTCTTTCACGGGGGCTTTGATGGTTGGACGATTCTCGTGTCTTGATCTGTTTTCCACTGTTCCCAACATATGACGCTTACCCTTCCCACGCAGCGTTTCCCCAATTCATTGATGACCCATGGGCCGGGTTGCGGTTTGTATCATGCAGCCTTAAGAATTCACTATTTGTATTCCAATTGCTTTTTAGTCCCACATATTTCGTAGAAGATCGACCTCTTAATTGATTCAAATTAAATGATAAGACACTGTATACAAAATAGTAGAAAAGGTATCAAGCTGAAAGAATAAGTAAATCAAGATAAAAGAAGCACACGCCCTCCCTCTCCCAGCCTGAACGCCACACATATTCTCCCAAACACCAAGAAAGTCGTAGGATCTCTTGTCCGCATTCCATATGGCAACCCCTCACGCTGCGAAGATCCAGCCAGCCAAACACCTGTTCGTTAAAAGAGAAGTAAACCCATAGAGAGGCACGCTTGAGCTTCTACCAGTTCCATGTTCGACTGGATGCAGTAAAGACAGGAGGCTTCCATTGGAGACGAGCAGGGTCGATCCTACGAGCTCCCTTGACTTTTTCCTTCTCGAGACGCTTGTTGTGTTCCCCGACAGCGTAGTCTGTCAAAACGATGACCCAATTTCCTTTCTAAGGGCAAGTAAGCATTCATTCCATGTGGCGATCAGATGGATGGCATGAGATGAATAACAGAAATCGAGAAGGGACGGTCCAGGTTTAAAACAAGATTTTGGGGGATGGGGGGAGGGGACGGAAAATACCTACATGATATCGAAGCATATTGAAGACAACCAAAGTCTCATGAACATCCTTCTCTGTCATAGCAGTGAGACCAGCAAGCTCATACTCGCTCATAGCTTCACGATTTGGCTCTATCAGGAGCTCTACCAGCGTCTCGCGCCAATACTGACGGTAACCGAGGAGACCCAAATCACTCAGAGGCTTTTCAGGTGATCCGAGCTTACCCTCGCGCTTGCTGAGTTCATAGCTGAAGGAGATAAGCAATCTACCGAATCCGCGTCGTTGATATTGCGGTAGCGTCAAGATACAGGCCAAGTTGTAGCCCTCTGCAGAGTCCTTCTCCTTGGAGAAATAGCCGACTAGATGACACCCTGTTTCGTCGCGTGTACACATACAGTAAAACAGAAAGGGATCGACATCATAATAGAGCGTCTTGTGGTCGAGGAAGAGTTTACTGAGAAGACACAAGTTGCGACACCAAGTACGCTGCCGACGCCCGTCAACTTCAAAGAAGGAGATGTTGTCATCACGGTAGATCTCGTTTCCAGGTGGGTGAACCAGGGTACATTTCGCTCGATGACGCTCAAAGGCACGCTGATTATCGAAGTAACTGAGACAGAACTCATCGATATAGACAAGGTCCACATCTGAGAAAGCGTCCGGGTATGGCGAGAAATACCAGGGCTCGATATCATACTTTCCCATTTGGAGACGGGTAAGATTGCGAACGCGATGGATCTCAGTCGGGTTCTGCGTCATACTACCGCTTGTACGGAGTCGTTCGATTTCCTCCTCGCGTGTAATCACCTCTCCTGATGCTGTCTTAACTTCATCTTCTTTGGGCTCCTTGGCATCTGTCATCTCCACATCCTCCGAGTCGCCAGCCATGGGCGTGCCGGCCACCGAAGCCGCCTCAGACGGGAACATAGATACATCGCCGCTGGGCGTTTGGACATCACGGTTCTCTTTGCCGCCAGCTTTGGAAGGTCGAGGGGCCTTTCCGACGTTCATGTTCTTGCCTCCTAAGGCATCTGGAGTCCCAGAAACTTCGCGACTATCAGCACGAGGGCGCTTTTGAACATTCTTGCTTGGCGCCTTGTTGGTTGTGCCAGTCTTTTTCTTTTCGGTCTTCTCTGGTTGAGGCCATTCAACCTCATGAGAGAGGTCAATACGCGATGCCGAAATCCATTCTAAAGATTTCGATTAATATCTGCCAACTTGCGATGATAAGGGTAACTAATCATCCACAAGTATCCTGGACTAAGTACATACCGTCAAGACGTTTGTTGAAGTCAACATAGTGAACACTGTCATTGCCATCAGTAATTAACTCGTAATAGATTTGGGTTTATCTCAACTTACTAGAATGACGGTCCGTCTTTCCGCTGCCTGATCGACAGAATCTCTGCTTTGCGAAGCTCACCATCCTATAGTTACAGTGAATATCCTGTCACGTGACGAGGAGAGACCAGAATCTGCGCCAGCGCAACTCACCTTCTGCACCATGGCCTTCACACCGATTCTATCCGACTAGTCAGTACATGCGACCGAGAAAAGTCAACCTCGTCATCGAGATGAACATTTTCTAGGATTTTATCTGGCCTGGGATGGGCTTACCTGATGGTGTTGAGGGTGGCGAACCCCTTCTCGACAGGGTCGGGCGTCCCTGTCGCCTCGCCATGGGAATCCCGAACACCCATTATGATAGTATATGTGCCAGTATGGCCTCAGCACTGAAATGGATAAAACTGATGGATTTGCCGTGATGCTCAACGGAACGAGGTTGGTGATGGTTCCTGGTGATGAGCGCAATCCGGAAGGAATTAGGTAAGCGGTGTCCGGAATGGGACATCTACCAGCTGGGCGTCGACTAGAGAGGCAATAGATGTCAAGCCCCCAGTGAAGATAAATTGATTTTGCTAGTGATGGTGAGGCACAACGGAGATCTGGAGAGTATTGGAGCGAAGGTAAAAAGTCCGTTGTTCTATCTGAGAGAGAGGATTAGAGCCCTAAAGAGGAGAACAGGCACGCGTCGCAAGGTGAGGCCTTTCAAATGAAATGTTCACGCAGAGGTATCAATATCAATCCAACGTTGATGCCTCCGGCCATATCCCATCAGTTCGCTGAAGACATACCCATCATTCAAGTTGTTCCCTAATGTTTAGTTTCAGTGATCCTTCTCACGTCCTTCTCATAGTCATGTAGCATATGAGTATTTGGGATTCATTGAACTGACACATTTTATAGTACAGAATTCTCCAATCTTATAACCTTGACAAGCCAGAAATTTAGAAGCAACATTGGGCAAGAATTCGAGGAAATTCTGGTATTTATTAAGCTCATAAGCTAGGACTATAAGAATTCTCTTGTCCTTTCATTTGAGTCTTGTTCAAAGTTGAAAGCATGACTTCCAACCATCAGTCGTTGATTTCACAGTCACAAAGCTTTCGGCTGTCATGCTCTGATGCTTCATGCCACAGCTCCAATTGCCTGAGTACTATTCTACTCTTGGTGTCAAACCTAGAGTAATAATCCATAGACATTGTATCATCATAGTAGCCCATATGATATTTTCATCTAACCCAATAACTTGAAGTATAGATTCAAGAGACATGCAATGCAACCTTGGAAGTCGGTTTTGTATACTATCGGAATTGACTCCGTTGCCGCTAATCGTTGTGGGTCTCTGATGCTGGCCGCCCAGTGAATCAACCACTGCAGGGTTTGCAACACACCCTACAGTGCACCCTATGCCCCACATGGGGATACTAGGTGAATTAGTACTTACAATATGTATATCCGTGCATTTGGTTCTTTCGTACTCCATGAACCTTACGCCAAATTATCTCACATCCCATTGCTCAAGAACTTTTTTTCACAAGGGAAACCCCAGCAATAATGATGACACAGGAAGCTATCATACGACCCCCTAGACGCGAAGGTGAGTGGCTGCGGCTCTTGAAAGATCAACGTCCTAGAGCTCTTATTAATGTGATATCTTTAGAGGTGTCACATATATTGCAAATGATGCGAGAAACGGCAGCTGAGCAGAACGACCCGAAAGCTGTCACAGCAACAGAGTCAGATTTACTCAATACGATAGTGTTTGAACAGCCAAACGATAATGGACATGATGCACGCGCAGGCAATCCCGGGAATGGACTGGTTTTTGTTGTCGAATCACCAGAGGGCGAGATTGCTGGAATGGCGATCTATTTCATAACCTATGTCGCATGGGCTGCAAAGCCTGGGATTTTCTTGGAAGACCTCTATGTGTTTCCAGAGTATCGATGTAGAGGATATGCAAGAGAACTTGTAAAGGCAATCTCACAGAGGGCCGAGGATCTGGGTTGCTCGAGGATGGAGTGGCTTTGTTATAAACAGAATCACCGTGCATTGAGCTTTTATCACGGTCTCGGAGCGCAAGAAAAGGATGCTCTAACATTTCTTAGACTTGATAGAGACGGTATGGAGCGCTTGAATGAGACTCGGAAGTCATGAATCAATGACCATCACAGAGCGACTGGAACGCTGATCTCTGGGTCGAATAAGGTCACGAAAGTAGTATTGTAAATACCACTGGCAGTAGCTCAAGTGCTGTCAACAGAAACTCCACCTTATTTCAACTAGTACATGTAGTGCAATGTCTGTCGATATAGTATATATGTATTAACCAGTTTGGTTACATGGATATTTCAAGTTCAATGTTGTCATTTCAAATTATCCCAAATAACTCTGCCCCGCTCTCGGAAGCATACTTATTTCGCCCCCATTCTGTCAATATTTAGCGGATTTAGGGGATTGATCGTTACACGAAGGAAAGAGACCATAGTGCTCTTTATTTGGCACTCGTATAATTTAGAAGAGAGAAAGCTCGGGGGACTCGATTTCGCCTGGAACTTCGATTTACAAAATGGATCGGAGGAGCACTCAATTCGAAGCAGCAGCTATACCTCATTTCCAAGGATTCGACTTGGATTCTAGAGTTAAAGCAAAGCGGATTATGTAATAAGAGGAATGGATGAAGAGCTTTAGAAGGATCTCTTAATCGAAAACAGGGGGCAAACAGTTGTACTCATCATGGCCACTATTGTTATTGTTCCTGGAGCTTGGCTCACCCCGGGCTTCTACGAGCCATTTGCTCAAGGTCTCAGGGAAGCTGGCTATGATGTTCGCTATGCCGGTTATCCTTCCTTGGATCCCCAAAACCCCGCCGTGATGGATTGCAAGGCCGATACAGAAGCCATTGCAGACATTTTGCGTCCGATTGTAGATAAAGAGGGCAAAGATGTGGTGCTTTTTCAGCACTCTTATGCCGGCATGCCCGGTGCTGCCGCCGCAGTCGGACTAGCCAAGTCTCAACGAGTACGCGAGGGCAAAGCAGGTGGCATCATTGGACTACTATTTATCGCAGCTTTTGTGGTCCCTGAGAACTTCAGCTGCGCTGGCTTGCAGGGTGGAAATTTACCCCCATGGATTATACTCGACAAGGTATGATTCTTCATGCGTTATATTCGCACGCTTGCTCCAATCGGTTCGATATCTAACATGACCTCTGTAGCCATCGACTGATCTCAATGTCCCTGATGATCCAATCAACACTTTTGCTGCGGACGTTGATCCGGCCTTGACCCCGTCCTTAGAGACTGATATCAAACCCCACTCAACAGCAGCGTTTGTCTCCCCGCAACCCCACCCCGCGTGGGCAGATGATGAGTTTCGTGGGCGATTGGGCTTCATTGTCACTACTGAGGATCGTGCAGTACCTAAAGAGGCACAATATGCCATGCTAGCTGCTACACAACAACAGTGGATCACCCGGGAGATCAACTCTAGTCATTGTGGGCCATTTATGAGTAGGCTATTGGACACACTGAAGGCTACACAGGATATTATCAAGGAGCTTGCATAGGTGAACAATTATCTTGAGGGATACTTCCAAAGGTTCAAATATTGTCTTTTATAGTCCGTGTTTTCGTCAAATCATCGTGAAATGGCTGATCAATCTTCAGGCTACATTTGAACTTGATGACTTTGTAGCTTTCAAAGCTCTTTAGGTAGTATATTCAAAACCAGAACACCAAGGTCAACATTGGAACTGCCCAGGTGGTGATATCTGCTACTATACATGTATAGATCTCATACATACCTAGGTATTGGCTGAAGATGAAAACATTGAAGTTGTAAATAATAGCCTTATACTAATGCTTGTAAAATTCATCACCATTGATCAATGTCATGATGAGAATCCGCTTTTGTCTTGCGAAGATCTCAAGAACCTTGGAATAAAATAGTATGTTAGATATGATTAGTCGAGGTCAAAATCAATAAGATGTCCTCAAGTGCTCTTACCCAACTTGAATCGCCATAGGTATATCTGACTTGAGGAACCTTGGAAGTTGTAAGGTGTATGATTGCTTGCTATGTACTAGTACTACTATGCAAGGACAAATACCTAGGTATTGAACTAGGTACGTTAATACTATGAGACCTACTTGAAGACATCCGTGATCTACTACACAAGCCGGCCCGGGAGTGAGCTGCTGGGCTTTTTTACTACATGATTGAGCTTCATCTATTTTCTGATATTTCAACATCGAAGGTTTTGGATTACAAGTGAATAAAACACTACTATGGTAATGTCGTTTCATCTTTGGTATTCAAGGTGTAAAAAAACCTTTGCATGGACAAAAAGAATAAAAATTCTGTAGCTCGAAATGGATTTGCATGTTCTCCGCAAAAATAATCTCCTAATGATACAAAATTGAGCAAACAGTGGGTCGTGATTGCAGCAAAGAAGAAATGGGTAAATATGTAGCATACTCTCAATGCCAGCCATTGATCGTAGCTGTACCAGCAACTAGCTCGTCCAGCTCATCCTTTCGAGTTCTATACAACTCCTGAGCCTCTCGCTCACGGCGCATGACGAAGGAAACATCCTCACGGAGTTTCTCCAAGCGCAAAGAAACGGCGGCTTCTTCAGATATCTGTAAAGTCCTGAAGGATTCTAGATCATCTTGAACCTTAGGCAAGGCTGCACTAGCCTCTAAGATTTTGGATCGAAGGGTCTTGGCACGTTTCTGGTAACCACCGTGGACCTTAGCAAGCTTCCCTTCAAGCTTGTTGCCTTGCTCGGCTGTTGCAAGTAGCGATTCTTGAACACCATCGAAGGCTGTGATCATGCGCTGTTCCTCCTGGAGTAAATCTTCCTCTTCATCATCGGCGTAGCCATCTAAGCCTGGGAGGGCATTGGCGCGAGTTGTTGACCACACGTCGTCGAACTTTTCTTGCCATTCGGTTTGCTGTTGTTGAGCTTCGGCAGATGCTACCTCAGATGCAATGGCTGCACGGGCTGCATCCAAGAAGACATCATCCAAGCGACCCAGCTTGGGAGCTTTACCCTCGATCTTGGCACCGGGTACCGGGTGTTTCCGAGAATCGTGTGCAATCAGCAGTGCAGCTTCTTGGGCAATCAGACCCTCAATTGAATTGTTGACATGGGTAGCACGCGCAATTAAAGCGTCAATATCAAGGACAGCGGGCCGAGGTAGACCGCGCTGATATACCTGTGACTGGCGCTTGAACTCAGCCTTCGCAGCGACTTCTCGAGCCTGCTGTTCACGCAAATCTCGCTCAGCTGCATCTTCCTGGGTAAATGCGACAGTTGCTGATGGCTCAGCAGTCTCAGACGGGAGTTCCTCAAGTTCCCATTCGGATTCTTTCGGCTTGGGAAGCGATGATAGCTTGCTGCGGATCTGTTGACGCATGAAATTGTCGTGCACTTTAATATCCCGCGGCGTGCTTCCAACGAGCTGGCCGCCTCCATCTCGATTCAAAGCAAAATGATCGCGTGGTGTGCGTAGCGGGGTGGCACCAGGCCCAATCCCACCGTGCATCGGAGTTGCGCCAACACCGTTAGCCTGTCGAAATGGTGTGGCCATGGGGTTAGGTGTTACAATGTCTTGCTTTCGGGGGGCAATCCCGTCGAAGCCGGTGGACGAACCACCCTCATGAAGAGGAGTATTATCGCCACCGAGCAGAGAAGATTGTGTCTCGGTCAATGCGCGGATGTTCTTGATTTCGTTGGCGATGTGATCTTCTTCGGGAGCGGCTCGTGGCGTTCGAATAGGAGTACCCCCGACAATTGACCCATAGTTTCCAATGAGTCCTCGAGTAGCTTCTTCATCTGCGCTCATCCGGCTCGCCTTGTCTCCAGCCATGCCCATTTTAATGATGTCCTCCATCTCACCTTCGCTGATCTGAGGAGCAGGAAGAACAAGACCCCGTCGACTGCTACTTTGCTCTGCCTCTCGAATCTTTTGCATTTGTCCTGCGCGTGCAGCAGCAGCAAATGCCGCAGAATTGCTGTTCTTGTCTTTCTTTTGCTTCTTGCGGTCGGCGTCTTCATCTTGATCGCCCTTTCGCTTGTTGGCCAGTTGCTGCTTCCGTGGGTCAAACATAGCTCGTTCCCGCTCATTGCGCGCTTCCTCCTCAATAGTATCGTAGAATCCAGGCGCGGCTGGCTTCTCAAATGGGATATCCGCGTTATAGTCCATCTGACCAGGCTTGCGGGTAGTGACTTTGACATTGATACCGGCATTCTTGAGTTCACGACGCTTCTGCAGAACCGCTAATCGTCGAGACTCTTCTAATTGACGCTCTCGGGCCTTTCGCTTCGCCTTTTTACCCTGTGTGTTAGCAAGACGAGCACGCGCCTCACTGAGCATCTCCTTCTCATCTTCATCCAAATCGATAGTGTCAGGACGTGCGGGCTTCGATTCGGGATCGGGATCAAGTTCGCCGGGGCTGAAAGAAAATCACATCAGTACTTATTCATCTCCATGCGCGTCTTTAGTCAAACGTACCGTAAACGGCGAACATCGTCTGCACTGGGAGCAGATGCTTCCCCACCCTCGGGACCACCCAGCCCAAGCTCATCATTCTCCCGTGCCTCGGCTTCATCCAAAAGCTTCTGGTACCGTTCAAGACACTGTGTTGCCGTGCGCCCGACGATAGGAGCAATGGTGCGCCACTGTGTGGGCATCAACTTGGCGAGATGCAAAAGCTTTTCATCCTCCTCTCGTGACCACTCGACCTTGCGAATACCCGGGTCCAACCATTCAATCCAACGCGCTTTGCATTGCTTGGGCGTCTTTCGTGCGAGGAGAGAGGAGACTCGAGCCCACTGATTAAGACCATATTTGGAGACCTGCCAGCTGTTAACATGTATGATCGGAGGAGAAATGATTCCATCAACCCAAAGAAAAACATACAGCTGCACGGAGCACTTCGTCCTCGATATTGGTCCTAAAATTTGAGTGTTAGCGATAGCGTCAAGATTGAGGGAGGTCGCGGGATACCTACCATACACCTCCTTTTACGACAGGCATGATGCACGATCGGGACTGATAATCCAATCGAGTCCAACAGCAAGGCGTAAATAGACTGCTTAGATGTCTCCGGGGAGATTAAAAGGTCGAGAGTCCCCGGATTAGAAGTGACGCGCCGCAGTGGGTTGCAATATCATGAAAAGACGAGTCGTGCCAAGCATCCAGATCCTTCACCGCCCGCAAAGGCGGTCAGTGAACTTTTTTGACTTTTTTTTGCGCCAAAATTTCCGGGTTTGCAAAAATCACGATAAGAACATCAACCATGTCGACCGCGGTGGATGCCCCTCAGCAATTCAAGCAGCCTTCTCGCAAAGGCAAGAAGGCTTGGCGCAAGAATGTCGATGTTACTGAAGTGCAGGAAGGTCTGCGTCAGTTGAAAGATGAAGAGATAAAAGGGTATGTTGATTTATTTTCTCGTTGCTACAATTTCGTTGCTTTACTTCAAATGCTAATTTCTGAGCAGTGGCCTTATATCAGAGAAGCCATCTGATGAACTTTTCATGATTGATACCACCGGAAATGAGGATGTTCGCAGACAAATTGCCAAAAAGCACAAGCCACTCAAAGCGGATGAGATTATCGCCCAACGATCTGCCATTCCCGCACTGGATGGTCGCAAGCGTGGAAACTCGAATTTGACAGACGGAGTTATTGAGCCAAAGAACAAGAAACATAAGAAGGACTGGGTCACAAACAAGGAAAAACTCCGCCTGCAGCAGGTTGCAAAGGAGGGAAACCCTGCCAACAAGGTTCATGGCGGTGAAATTTACGACCCTTGGGCTGATGAAGTCGATACCTCTGCTGCGGTAGAAGACCCACGTTTCGACTTTTTAGAGAAGCCCAAGGCCAAGGTTGCCCCTGTCACCATTAAACACCAGCCAGTGTCTCTCGCCGCCAACGGAAAGCCCATTCCATCAGTTCGCAAACCACATGCAGGATCCAGTTACAACCCTGAATTTGCCGCATGGGATAGTCTGATGCAGGAACAAGGTGCGCTTGCTGTTGAGGCAGAGAAGAAACGTCTTGCAGAAGAAGCAATTGAGGAAGAAAAGAGACGTCTAAGAGAAGAGGCCAAGGATGACGATGGCGAGGTGAAGTCTGACGACGAGAGCGCCTGGGAGGGCTTCGAGAGCGAGTACGAGAAGCCAGAGTGGTTAAACAAGAAGCGACCCGAGCGCAAAACCAAGACCCAGCGCAACAAAATCAAGCGGAGAAAGGAGGCTGAGCGTCTGGCCAAATGGGAGGCTAAGAAGGCCGCAAAGGAGGCCCAAGCCGAGAAGGTGGAGCTTCTTACAGAGGAAGCCAAACAGCGGGCAATGGAAGTAGACAATCAGTCTGATGCCGATGACTCGGAGGAAGGTGATGACTCTAAGCTACGCCGAAAGGCATTTGCTGGAAAGCTTGCGTATGTGCCCTGGAATACAACGCTTTAAACATTCTGTTGCTAATATTGATTCTAGACCCCCTGAGAAGCCATTGGAGCTACTCCTCCCCGAAGAGTTGCAAGACACCCTCCGACAACTTAAGCCGGAAGGGAACCTGTTGGATGAACGATTCAGAACTCTTATTGTACAAGGCAAACTTGAGTCCCGTAAGCCGGTGACACAAGCTCGCAAAGCCAAAAGAAAGGTTACTGAGAAGTGGATGTCTAAGGACTTCAAAGTCCCTGGTCTGGAGTAATATTGGTCTTGTTACTTAATAACAGCGTGCATCGGCGTTTGGACATACAAAATACTGCACAATGAAGGGTTTTGGAATTCAAGTTTTGGAGATTTGCACGTGGTGTTTCGGTAGGTGAGCACCATATCGGATCTCTACAGTTTTTGAAGTATATATTCTTTTCCTCTTTGGTATTTAAAAGTAAACATCGACGATTTCCTCCTTATATATAGGTAAAAGCCATAATACTTAGGCTCAGGACCAACCACACGTGCAGTCATTTAAATTGTAGATAGCTAGCATTTGCTCAGATGGTTTCTCATAATAGATTTCGCCGTTCCTATTGGAGTGGAACATGCATGGAGAACTCGAAGGCGGTGGCATTAGCCATATTTTCTGCCAGAAAAAAAGTTATCGCGGGCAGAACAATCGTCTCCTCCAACTCTCTCCCACCATGCTCAAGTTTTGATAAGAGGAAATCACCGTCGGGATGGATAAGAGCGGCCTTTCCAGCAACTGGAAGAAGTTACAGGCTACGCTTAAAAAGAGCGGATCTTCAAACACCACATCAAACACAAAACGCAAAGCCTCAGACCGCGATTCTGAACATACTACCTCGAAGAAACGCAAGCCAACAGAAAAAGATCAGGCGAATCGACGCACCTTCACGACAAATAAACGACAGAGAATGGGCGATGCGTCTAAAGATGTTGGCTCTGGGGACGCGGCCCCAGCAACCCTGCGAAGAAAGTCTAGTGCCGGGGTTTCCACTGCGAGTACCTCTGAATCTCGGAAAAGCAAAGTGAATGAAGGCCGTTCACCAAAGTGAGCATTCCCTTAAACCTCAGATTGTACTCCTTTTGCAGTGTTACTTACAATTTTTATTTTAGTGCCGAAATAGGAAAATATATTGCCATGGATTGCGAGATGGTTGGCGTGGGTCCAAACCCCGATAACGACTCTGTCCTCGCACGTATCAGTATCGTCGATTTCAACGGTGAACAAGTTTACGATTCATATGTGCGACCAAAGGAAATGGTGACAGATTGGCGTACTCACGTCAGTGGGATTGCGCCGAAACACATGGTCGAGGCCCGAACCCTCGAAGCAGTACAGAAGGAAGTTGCCGAGATAATGGATGGTCGCATTCTGGTTGGTCATGCTGTCAGCAATGATTTAGATGCTTTATTAATCGCTCATCCCAAACGCGATATTCGAGACACGAGCAAACACCCCGAGTACCGGAAGATCGCCGGCGGAGGCTCCCCACGCCTGAAGATGTTGGCGGAGCATTTTCTTGGATTGAAGATTCAGGAAGGCGCGCATTCATCGGTAGAAGATGCACGGGCTACTATGGCGCTTTATCGTCGGGAAAAGGACTCGTTTGAGCGGGAGCACTTGAAGAAGTGGCCTGTTCGAGTTACTGCCGAAAATAAGGATAATGGAGAGAAGAAGAAGAAGAAAAAGAAGAAGACTACTCGCAAGCGGTGATTTTGAATTGATTTATTAGCGTGAGGCATCGCAAGAACTGTACTTAAGTAGAGATATTGTATACCCCAACTTTGCATCAAGTTCCTGAATTCAATACTATACACTGGCACTTTAATAAACATACATAACTCTAACGCACCTGAGCACCTTCCAAGGTTTCAATTGGTGTACTGTAATGAGATACACTTTGAGTAGTTCAAGTTTGTTCCAAATGGTGTAGTATTAACATACTATAATATAGCCAATAACACCGTGGGTGCTAGGTACTTCTAAATAATGTGCAATCGCATGTTTTTAACATCAATTGATCTTTAGTAGTAACTGGCTACAGGCTCTCCCAGAACATCAAGCCTTGGTTCAATACCCAAGCCAGGCAGATCAGGAGCGGTAATATGTCCATTCACAGCTTCAAATGAGCAATTAGCTGTTTTGACGGTCACCATATCACGCGTCTCCAAGATACACCTCAGGTTCTTCTCCGGTACAGTCTGGCCCATATGTAAGATTGCCGCAAAAGATATTTGAGAGCCAGCGGTATCCTGGACACTGAAAGTGTATCCTGCCGCGATGCAGATATCTCTCTGGCGACGGCATTTCGTAAGCCCGCCATTTTTGGAGATCTTCATCCCAATACCCTCAACAGCATCATCTGCAATAAGTTGAATGATTGAAGAATCGGACGTGGCCAGCTCATCGAAATGAATTGGAACACTCGTTCTGCGTCGGAGAGAAACACATTCCCGCCAGGTAGCGCAAGGTGCCTCCAGTACAAAGTCGAGTCCATCAGGAAGTAGGCGTAGCATACGCAAGGCAACTTCAACAGTCAAGCCCCCGTTGGCATCTACCAGGAAGAACTCTCCAGATTGTCTATCAGCAAGAGAAGCTGCAATACGAGCCGCATCAGCGACTGGTTCGCCAGCAATCTTGACTGAATGCCCCATATAACCACGCTTACGATGGTCATCAACCCGTGCTCTCATTTCTTCTGGCTCTCCTACGTAAATCGAAGAGATGAGCGGGAGCTTCAAGTCTGTCCGACCCCCGAGCAGATCACAGACAGGCAGTCCTACCGACTTGCCGAATACATCCCAACAGGCAATATCGAGGGCGGTTTTAGCATGTTCGTGTCCGACAAGTGCCTCGTCCATAACATCGTTAATGCGATCGACTCTTCGAGGATCGAGACCAATGAGTTTAGGGGCTACTTCGGCAATTCCGGCACGTACACCTAATGCGTGAGCGGCAACATAGGTGGAACCAAAGGGTGTGCTCTCGCCCCAGCCTTCAATTCCATCATTCGTCGTGATGCGAACAATGGTGGCATCAAAACTATGGTATTCACGCCCACCAGAAAGACGATATACACCACCTGAGTAAGGAAGGTCGACTTGGAAAACATCGATTCGGGCAATTGAAAGATTCGACATTGTTTTTGTTTGGGCGGAGGGAAAAGATTGAAGGCTTGGGAAGTTGTGTGTAGGACGCTTGAGACTAATGAAGATATTTCCTGGGATCTTTTGAAATACTAGTAGAAAGGCACAAGTTTGAATAAAGACAAGTAAGAGTAGTACCAGTATGTAGTAATAGGTTATATCTTTATCGTTCTCACCGATTCTATGCAACCCGCGGCACTGTATAGTAGGTAGTGTGCAGCGGCAATCCCGCTACCTACACTTACTGTAATAATATGAGTCGCACCAACACTTGTGTGGGGAAGCAACTTGATGTTATCGGTAATCGGAACTCCTAATTCTCTGTCGGGTCTTTTGGCCGAATGCTCCATCTGGAAGATTATAGTATGCGTAGCTTGAGCGAAGCTCGGTTGAAGGTAAACAGTATAACCCACTGCTATCGCGGATTGCAAGGCTCGATTGGGCAAGGCATCGAGCGCCAGACGGAGAGGGAATCCATTTTAAACTTCTATATCATCTTAAAACATCTTTTTTGACTCTAACTGTGTGGAACTGAGCCAAATTGCACATGGACTTGGCCTTTCTTCAAGGCGGGGAAGTCGGCATCTTTCCCGAAGAACGGCAATCCCGATACAACCTCCCTCAATGATTAGCAATCGAAATCTTTCCAGTCATTGGATGGTAGGTGATCACTTCATGCGAAACTATATCAATAGGTAAGTCTTTCTCATTCCCTGCTATCAGGATATTCATCAAGAAACACATCCAAAGATGTCGAGCACTCAAGTGACACAGCGTCGTGCTTTTCGACGCACTGATGACCATACTCCTGGCACAGCTAAATTGAAGTTTGTGGAGGAAGCACTGCCGCTACCTCTTGCTCCGACAGCTGTTCTGGTCAAGGTCCATGCTATAGCCCTCAACTACCGTGATGCCAACATCGCTAATGGAGGCAACCCATGGCCCGTGATTCCAAATGGGATTCTGTGCAACGATGCGGCGGGTGAAGTTATTGCAATTGGAGATAAAGTTAAATCTTTGTCTGTGGGAAACAGGGTAAGTCCCGTCACAGATACTGGTTTTATTTCAGGACGCGAGGGTAGACGTTCTTGGTTGGCCGCCGATGAAGATGGAGTTATGGCGGACCATGTCGTGTTTGATGAGGACTGTCTGAGTAAAATTCCCGATTACCTGAGCTGGGTCGATGCTTCTATCATCCCCTGTGCTGGTGTTACTGCCTGGTCAGCACTGAAGGGAATGGCGATTGGACAAACTGTGTTGATCCAAGGTATGTACTAATATACAGATGCACGTTCGGTTTCTAGTATGCCTATTTACTTACTATAATTCACTAGGCACTGGGGGTGTGAGCGTTTTCGCCATGAAACTTGCAAGAGCCGCAGGACTACGCATCATCCTGACATCCTCGAGTGATGCAAAACTGGAACAAATGAAACAAATGTATTCAAACCCACCGATCATGACCGTTAATTATGCTCGAACGCCCGACTGGGATCAAGAGGTCCTCAAGCTTACGGGAGACGTCGGTGTCGATATCGTTGTCGAAAATGGTGGAGCTGGTACCTTGATGAAGAGCCTAAGGTGCACGCGACGGGGTGGTATTGTTAGCCAGGTCGGATACCTTTCGAAGCAGGTCGAACCCAATGCCTTGCGCGAGCTTGTTCCGACCCTCATTGATCGAAGAATCAACTTGAGGTAAGGTGACTTCAACTGTTTTGAAACTAATTGAATACTAATGTGTGCTCAGGGGTATCAACGCTGGCTCTAAATATGACATGGAGGATTTACATGCAGCTTTAGCTGCCGTTGAAACTCCACTGAACGATCTCATCGACCGAACCTTTTCATTTGAACAAGCTGAGGAAGCCGTGGAGTATGTATGGCAGGGCAAGCAGATTGGCAAGATTGTGCTTTGTCTTTAAAAGCAATCATCTACTCCATTACATAGAGACCGATAAATGTATCCTGGCCAAGGACCCTTTTAGCCAGACTTTCCTATTGAACATCCCGCGTTGAGTAGATCAGGGGGGTCTGGGTCGTCGCTTCCAAGTTTGACTGAGTTTGGGCCCAAATAGAGACATCACACTAGTCCTAGTAGGACCAGAGCACTAGTCTCAATTAGTCCTAGTAAAAGGCACGTCTGCAACCGAGGACCACACATGAGGACCAGTTCCTCGTGTTAATGGTGCAAGGGATCCCATTGCGGCCAAAGCCACTAAACGGATGGCTGAGATGCAATGCATGGATCTGAGACGTCATGAGTGGCCCAAGGCAGAAGATGTGGCGGTCAGTAGCCCGTCTTTGGCTTCTGGGGCTGATACAATAGCGGCCTATTGTTCCCCACATTCTCAGACAACCACCCGCTGAATCTTATCACCGCTAAGGCCACCGTCGGGTTTGCCGACGAGATGGGCAAAATCATGCGAATTCAAGATAAGCACTTCATGCAGGAAAACATCGTGTATCTTATCGAACGGATCAACTGAACGAATAGAACACTGATACCAGCCCTAGGGTGCCATGTACCACATCACCCCGATTCGTACAATCATTTGCGGCAGAGTTTCGTTGATTGAACCTTGGGACAATTCCAGCTGGCCCGACTTCCCGAGGGCTTCGGGTCCTCTCTCCGACGCGACTTTGATCCCACTTTATCTGGGTTATGCAAGAGAAGGCGAGGCATTTAACTCTTATCTTCCTACCCAAGAGGCTAACTTATAGTTTACCCCGCAACTTTCACCCCGCAAATGAGTACCCATATCTTCGATAAGTGCCAAAAAAGAAAAAAATTGAAAGAAGAAAAACAGACAGAGAAGTTGAATCCGCTTGGCGACCATCTGCGAATAGGTCCAAGCGGGAAGATCGGGCCACGCGCCCCCGGATTGAGGGTAGACTCAATGCGGCCCATTATGATTCGATGCATAGAAATCCACCTCTGTCATTGGTGAAGCGTACAAAAGCTGAGCGTTGCGCGATTTCTTCTTAATGGCTTGTTGACCCAGTTCTTGGTATTTATTCCAAGCAATTTCACATTACACTTATCCTGTATGACTTCTCAAGCCCGGTATTAAACTGTTTCGTACAAGCCCACGCGATCTCAGCCCGGCCTTCCAAAGCAGCACATTGGCCTTCCGAATCGATTTTTTTTTAGGAGATCCTCGCCCAAAATGACCAATAGCGACATCTACAATGACAAGAGAGTCCCTAAAAGCGACGATTTAAAACCTGATTTGAATACCGATGGCGAGCCCGTCGAAGGTCAAGTTGAAAACCACCAGGGTCTTCAAAGAAGACTTGAAAATAGACAAATCCAGCTCATAGCCATTGGCGGCTCAATTGGAACAGCCCTTTTCGTCACGATTGGAAATGGCCTGGCAGCTGGTGGTCCTGCCAGTCTGTTTCTGGCGTATTCTTTCTATTGCGTTGTTTTGGCTTGTGTCAACAATTGCATAGCTGAGATGACCACACTCCATCCCGTTCCAGGGGGTTTTATTCGCCTCGCTGGGAAATGGGTTGATGATGCGCTAGGCTTCATGGTTGGATGGAACTTCTTCATCTATGAGGCCTTGATGATTCCTTTCGAAATCACCGCCATCAATCTAATTCTGAGCTACTGGAGAGACGACATTCCGGTCGCTGCAGTATGCGCAGCTTGTATTGTTCTCTATGGGTACGACCCTTTACTCCGATTTTTTTCAATTTCTTCATTCTTCTATCCCTCTGTTCTTTCCCTCCTTTTCAATTCCAGGACTCCGTTTGGTCTTTTGCCTTTATACAGTTCCTCTTTCAATCCTTAGCACTTCTATACAAGATCCATTACTCATAAAAAACAAACAGTGTTATCAACTCTCTTGCCGTCTCTGCTTTCGGAGAAGCCGAATTTTGGCTATCATCTGGCAAGGTTATCTTGATATTCATTCTATTCTTTTTCACCTTTGTCACCATGGTTGGTGGAAATCCCCAACATGATGCATACGGCTTTCGCTACTGGGACAACCCTAGTGCCTTCGCCACTTATCGTGCTGCTGGTAACCTTGGCCGATTTGAAGGGTTATTATCAGCTCTATGGTCTGCCGCCTTTTGCATTGTCGGCCCTGAGTATATCTCCATGACCTCAGCAGAAGCAAAGCGCCCAAGGGTCTACATCAAAGCCGCTTTTAAGACAATCTACTGGCGCTTCATTTTATTTTTTGTCGTTAGTTCTATCTGTGTCGGAATTGTCGTTCCATGGAATGACCCTACCATCCAAGCCATTCTGAACGGAGAGAGCAACAAAAAAGGAGCCGGCGCTTCGCCATACATTATCGCTATGACGAATCTGAAAATCACTATTCTTCCTCACATTGTTAATGCTCTTCTCGTTACCTCCGTTTTCTCAGCGGGTAACACCTTAACATACTGTGCTTCCCGATCTCTTTACGGACTTGCCCTCGAGGGCCGTGCCCCTAGGGTTCTCACAAAGACTATGCGAGGAATTCCCGTGTACTGTCTCGCAGTGGTCATGTGTTTCCCATTTCTGTCTTTCCTGCAGATGTCAAACAACACATCCGAGGTCATCACCTGGCTCGTTGACCTCGTCACAGCTGGTGCCCTAATTGACTTTTTGGTTATCTGCATAACCTATGTTCGGTTTTATGGAGCCTGCAAACGACAGAACTTTGATCGAACCACTTTCCCATATGTTGGATATTTTCAGCCATATTGTGCGTGGATCGGAATTGTTGTTATGGTTATCATTCTACTTTTCTACGGATACGCAGCCTTTGATCCATGGAGTGTTCAGGGTTTCTTCCAGAACTATACCATGCAGCTCGTTGCTCCTATCTTGTATCTGGGATGGAAGCTCGCGCATAGGACTAAAGTTGTCAAGCTCTCAGATTTAGACTTGATTTGGGATCGCCCTCTCGTTGACGCCTACGAGGCTTCCTTGACAGACAAGCCGACCAGTTTCTGGGGAGAAGTTTTACAGATGGTTCACTTCAGGTTTAAACAATCTTCTACAATTACAGAGGCTGATGAAAGTCAACAGAACGTTGAGAGCACTTCAAGTTGAGCACTTGTATTGCCGTTTACTGATAAGGGCCAAAGGATGTATATTTATTTAGATCCGCTTGTGATTATTGTCCCCCTCTTTCCGTTCTGTGAAAGGTGATTGTATTTCAAATTGAATATCGATTGATATGCCGTTGAGAATATTTTGATGTGTATACTAGGTACATAATCCTTCCCATGGCAACAAAGATCGGGTGTAAATACAAACCAGAAATTTCTAAGGTTGCAGTGTGTCTACATCAATTTTCTTGGTATAACCTTTGAATTCATTTCCCCTCATTTCTGATACTGTAATGTGCATTTGAATTCACCGAATACCGTCGCATAAAATCCCCAGATAATGATTTATTGATTTAAAAATCAAATTGAGATGATAAGATATTGGTGGACACTCGTGCATCGGGATTCATCCCGAGTGCTGATCGGCATCTCCGAGCATCCAATCGGGGTTCACATAGCATGTCTAAAATCAATTTCATGAAAGATAAAGTTGAACGGAGATCGTGGACATAATGTTTTGGGCTAAAATATTGGTCTAGTGGACAAATGCTTTCGTGGTTCTGCTTGTGGAGCCTTGAAGGAGTGGGATTACTCTTGAAACAAGCAATAGAACCCGAACTTATCAAATTATCTAAGTACTCAAGGGAAATCGGGGCATTGGTTGTAGCCAAGTCGATAAGAAATAATCTAGAGATATTTTAAATATATCAAGATTCGTGTAAGCATGATAGAATCGTGAGTATTACTAGGTACTTTACAGAGCTCTTCCTGAAATGTAGAAAACTGCTGCGCTGGGTGTCTACCAGAAGAACACAGACCGTATCGCTATGCTACACCAAAGAGATGTTCCAAATAAGACTAGAAACACATGTATGTGAATGAAGCTGTAAATATTTGACACTCTTCAATGGCGAACCGATTTCTGCTCATTTAAGTTACCATATGTACGCACTAGTCGTTCATGAAATATGCTAAAGACAGGTAACATAGCTGTGAAGCAATTACCGGTCTAAGAAATGCATTTGAGGAGGCCGTTGAGAGAGTAAATTGATGTTCACAGCCTATGGTTAGAACATATCATCGTGCCATCTGCCAGTGGATACATATTCAGAAACTTCAAATTAGGGCAAAAATTTGCTGGTATATTGCTACTAGTATTACTATATGTAAAGGTAGTAGCCCTGGAGTATGTACCTAGTATTAGTTCAAGGTGGCATCATGATACGTAGATGCATCATCGACTACCTACAATCATGATATAAGCAAACTTGAAGAAATATGTTGAACATGCTATTGCATGCCAGTGTGGAGTGCATACCTGTAATACTACTAGTACTAGTAGGTAATAGTAGTATGTATGAGCACTACATATTCAAGTTCCAAGGTCGTTCCGAGATTATGGTAATTTCAAATGTTATTCTGAGGCTGCCAGTATATATAAAGATTTCTATCAGTCAAGCCCTGGAGGCTTCCAGAATGAGGCGAGATTTTGAAGAGTAGTATTTGCCTCAAAGTGCTCCAGGCTAAGATTTGGATGTTGAAAGTGAGGCCACGGGAGCGAAACCTAGGAAGAAAACCCATTATAATGCCTCCAAACAACCCTTCAGGTTACTAGCCTTTTTTCAAAATCGTTGGAAGCCTTGAGGAGTATTTAAATGCAGTTTGATTGCCGTTTAATCTGCTTCGCGACCAAGGGGCGTGAGGGACTCGGGCATGGTGGTGGGTATCCCGAGGTCTTATGTAGCTTGACTGAAGCGTATAGTAATTATAAAAGCGTAGGGATACCTAATAATTACTAAGTTTTAGCATTGAGTTAAGCTTGAGATCAAGGCATCAAAATGTAAGAAACACAAATTTGACTTACATATGGATTGAGCCCATTTTTGTTTCATTCAATCAATGAAGTATAGTTGATTGTTTAACGGGTTTCGTACGTTGATTGTAATTTGGATGCCCATATGCAGTGGTAGTACATAGTGGCGTATAATTCAGGTTAACACTTGAACCCATGATGCCAGCCCAGGCCATTTGAAGCAGAGTCTGGTCTGAAAATCATCGAAGTTGATGCTTTTTGATAGTCAGCTTTAGGTTTGAGGATTATAAGCAGTGATTCTGATGGGAATAAGAGCATTGATGAAATTTTGAGGAAGTTGAAAGAGAAAGAAGATTCTGAGAGAGAGGGAGGCCTTTTGTAGATAAAAGGGGGGTCTCGCGATGTTTGCTCTAACATCCTAACGGCAATTTCCATTTCGTTGGGCATACTGCCGTGGCAGCAAGTCACATAATGAAGTATCCGTGACGTATTGAATCAGCTATTTTATCGTGGACTTTTCTCTTCCATGTCATGCTGGAGAGAAGATTTCTATTGACCAAATAGTTTTCGCTCTCTATGCGACCAGCTATACTTTGGCCTTACCCTGCCAGAATAGGTATAGCGGGATCTCCACCATGCACGACCCCACAATCGCGACTCTCTCCTCACCTCTTCATCATCTGCATCAAACCTTCAGTCCAACCCCAAAGAAGGGATAAAAGAATACAGAAAAAACACCATAATCAGTTGCAAATACCCACAAGCATGCCTGACAATCCAGATGTTCCAAACACCCAAAAGGCCTTCGTGCCTCTAGGTAAACACACCTCGTCAAAACGTACCCCGCACCAACTAACGAACCTCCAGAAAACAACCCCGAAGTCATGTCCCACTTGGTGCACCAACTCGGTCTTCCTCCAACACTAGGCTTCACAGACGTTTTCTCAATTGATGAGCCAGATCTTCTTGCCTTCGTTCCCCGCCCCGCTCACGCTCTCCTCCTCGTCTTCCCCGTCTCATCCACCTACGAAGCCCATCGCAGAACAGAAGATGAGCCTCTCCAAGAATATACAGGCTCTGGTCCAGGTGAGCAAGTCACATGGTTCAAGCAGACTATTCGGAATGCGTGTGGGTTGATTGGATTGTTGCACGCTGTATCGAACGGAGAGCCGCGTGCTCATGTCATTCCGGGTTCTGACCTAGATGGTCTCCTCAAGGAAGCGCAGGGTTTAAGTCCCGAGAAGCGGGCAGATTTGTTGTATGAGAGTAAGGCGTTGGAGAGTGCGCATGCGGATGCAGCCAAGTTGGGAGATACAGCGGCGCCGGGGGCAGAGGATGACGTTGATTTGCATTTTGTGGCGTTCGTTAAGGGTGTTGATGGAACTTTGTGGGAGCTTGATGGAAGGCGGAAGGGGCCTTTGGCGAGGGGTAAACTTGGAGAGGATGAGGATGCTCTGAGCGAGGCTGCGTTGAAGCTTGGTGTTCGGAAGTTTCTGGAAATGGAAGCTAAGGGGGGCAATCCAGATCTGAGATTTAGCCTTGTTAGCTTGGGACCCGTGTTTGATTGAGGAGATTGACAGATGGAGAGATCGTTCTTGATACTCTGGCGTTTGGCGCTCTTCAATCCTGGGTAGGCTGCAAATGTCTTCTATGAGTAAAATCTGACTTGTTTCTATCTGGGAACATTATTTAATTGTAGCTGTACGAATATCCCCTACTTAATGAATCAAGAATGCTTGAAATTTATGTGTAATATTTTGTCTATAAGATAAGTTACTCATGACCTGGGGTATGCTTAAAAGACAATTCCTATGCACCTTTTATGAGTGACAAGCCATAGTTGACCAAGATTAAAAGTGCTTGTCATGAAAATTAGATCATTCTCTTTTAGCACCCTCCACAGCAGGTTTCACGACAACTGGCGTCTCAAGTACTGTTTCTGTCCCTGGAGCTACAGGGCCGGTCTCAATTATCGCTTTCCTTTCCTCGTTATCATTTGGCCCTCCGGCTCCAGCTTGATCCGCGTCAGACGGAAGTCCACCTTGAGTCCCCAGCGTCAAGAACGGCACCAAGAATAGTGATAAGCCTGCAGCGCCCGCAGCAAACCAGTAGGTACTGAGATAAGGCCTAATAGCAGAAGTAGACTGCTTTAGTACTGCACCTTCGACTGAAGTTGCAATACCAAGACCTAAAGTATTACAAAGCTTGCTGACGGTGTTGAAGATTCCACCAGCAACGGATTGCTGATGTGATGGGAGCGAAGACATAACGTACATCTGGAATGTCAGAATATTAGCCATTGTGCACAAATGAATGAGAAGACGAAAATTGGGTGCTTACGTTGGTGACGTTGAACTGGATATCTGCGCCAACCACCACGAGTATAAGTGCTGGGAAGATGAATGCCCAGTATATGGAGTCCTCCTTCATAAAGCTCAATATCAGGAACGAGGCTGTATATGCCAGCGCCCCGATGCCAGTCAACAAGCTATTGCTAACGCGGTGGAGGACCAATCCACAGATAACGTTTACCGTAACTCCACTGACGACCATGGGCATTAATCTCGCTGTAATCGCAAGTGCGGAGAGGTGTTTGACTTCTTGGAGATAAAGAGATAGCCAGAAAGTCACAGCGGCGAAGCCCATGAAACCAAGACAGAAAGTTCCCATAAGCTATTGAATGATTCCAGTTAGCCACTAAATTTTGGTATTTGATGATAAGTGATCACAGAGGACTTGCCAGAGAGAAATTTCGATCTTTCCAGACCCATAACGGCATAAGGGGATGAGCCGTGATTGACTGCCAATACACGAACAACACGAGTAATATGAACCCAACAATAAATAGTGCGAGGACATAACCCGTTTTCCAGCCATTTGGTGCATCCCCGGCCAGTCTGTAATAGTCAGTAACAAGTACCACAAAGAGAGAGGAGTTGTGACACGGCAAAAGACACAACGGCAAAGATGGAAAGAATCACATACGACAGCGAGCTAGAGAAAAACGCAAACCCAACAATAATCAAAGCTGTTCCCAGTAAATCGAATTTTTTAAATGCCTCGACACTGACAGGCGTCCGTACGAACGTATCAGCCGGCACCGTCCAAACAGTCAAGCCAGTGAAAATAGCATATACAACAGCGAGAGCCCAAAAGGACGCGCGCCAGTTATATTCATGCGATGCGACGCCAGAAATGATCATACCGCCCACAAATCCAAGTGGGTTGCCAGCACTGAAGCAGGCGAAGGCACGATTCTTGCGTTTAGACGGTTTCTCATATACCGCGCCTAGCGCACCAACGGCAGGTGGAACTACTGCGGCTGCGAATAGGCCCAGGATACCCGAGAAAACATCCATGTAAATAGCATTTGTGGCAAACCCAGCGATTAAAAGGGATATGGTAAATCCAGCCATGCCAATAATGAAAAGCACTTTCCGACCAAACATATCGGCCAATTTACCGAACGTCAACAGAAAAGCGCCACTGCTTAAACTGTTGGACGATGATTGTCAGCAAGCTGTGTTATGCAGGGAAAAGGATATGGATTGATTTTCCAAACAACAGAAATGATTTTTGAGATTTGAAAGAAAGAAAGAAAGAAAGAAAGAAAGAAAGAAAGAAAGAAAGAAAGAAAGAAAGAAAAAAAAAATAGATAGTGCACATACGAGGCTCCAGCATTGATCCAAGTAACTTCTGCTGAATTCATGTTTAGATCCGCTCCTATTGATGCAGTCACACCGACAATGCAACCTTGGAAAAAGGACTGTTGGCCGATGGCCATTGTGGCTGTTAGAACGAAAAGGCATTCTTTGGTGGTCGAGTTGAAGCATGCAGGCCGTTGCGCATAATTCGCAATCTCATCGACCGCTAACGTGGTGTCGGGTCCCTTTTCTTGGTCGGGGCTACCATCGTGATTTTCTAATTGCGACATCGAAGCTGGCCGCGAACGACACTGCGTTAAAAGAGGGCCAGTAGAAGTATCGAATGAGAGAAAGTGTTTAAAGAAAGAAAAAGGAAAGATGCAAGATGGTCCCAGGTGACGACAGCGCACTAAAAAAATTTAGACCGGGGTTTCTCTGGGGCCGATCAGAGCATTAGGATAGCTTGTTGATGAACCAAAACTAAGTGGGGCGGAGATTGTAAATGTACTCTGTTTTCTCGCTGTCGGAGTATCTGATCTTTCTCATTTGCGGTCTCTCGTTGTTTGTTTAAGATCCACCTCGTCCGAAGTCACACCGAGTATATATACAAATGCTTCCATGGCCAATTAAATACGAGGAACCTCACGTATGTACGCGTTCAGTGCTGAGCAATCCGCCTTTGTCAACTGCGGCCGTGATTCCGCGATCCCTAAGCGGGTGTCACTTTAGCCCCCAGCGGTTATCGCTCCCCCCTATTCCCCCGGAGGTCCCAGTGCTTGGCAATAGCCGTCTCTTAGTAAACGATTGCACCTGAACTGGTATTATGCTCGATGAGATGCGGTGAGCCCTGCAAGGCATTTCCCAAAAGAGTAGGGGATTACACTTGATTATAGATCATATTGAATCATCCTGCGCCCGCCAGTGATCACGAGCATTAAATTTCAAGACTTCATTACCGCATGCCCACCACTCGGCAGTCAAATTCCGAGCAAACACCTCCAGCGCCGAATATAGAAGCAGGGATCCTCGCCCAACCTCCTGCGTGCCAGAATTAAATAATACTCGCTCAAATATTGATTTCAGGTTTGGTTTCCGCGAGTGTAAATCAGGGACGGCTGCGATCACTCTTCTGCGGATCGTGCCCGGGTCTACGCCAAGCAAATCGTCACCGGAACTCTGCATCGTTGATCCAAGACATATATCCAAATTTGGAACCATGGACGCCTGGAATTTTCGGCCTATGACAAGAATCTCGTACGGCTTGCGCCAGATGCCATCCACCGGGCAGACAGCTTCTCCACTAGCAGTGGTTTTGATCCAGACCCATTCTTCGTGAATAATGAATCCAGATCCCAGAAGGGCTTCGTATGCGACCCTTCGTGATTTCTCCGAGTTTGTTATCCAAATAGCCGCAAAGTTTTCTTGACTTTCAGATTGTGTGTCGAGAGGTAATGAGGATTGAGACGAGGTTGTAAATGATTTCTTGGTGTCGCAGGGTGGCCGGCACGCATGTACACGCAAAACATCTCGGATCCACTTGCTCAGTAAATCCATGTCACTGTATGAATGAACTTGATACTCTCTACTGCGCTTGACTGAACGGTTTGGCCAGGGAGGATCGAAAAGTATTAGGTTAAAGAGCTGGTTGCCGGATAGTCCAGGAATTGGAGTCTCAAGAGGCTCTGGTCGTGACAAGGGAAGTGTGCAAAGCGAGAATTTTGATTTAGGGGGTATCATGTATTCTCCTGAATTAATCATTTCGGTAGTTTCATTCTCATTGCTATGGTTGCGAATTAATAAAATCGTCTCTCTTGATGTTGGATTCTTCACCACGCTGCCGATAAACTCCGCAGACCCAGAAAATGCATTGGAAGAAGTTGGAGATAGGATTGTCGGTGGTTCATTCAGTAAAAGCGTCAAGTTATTGCTCCTCTCACATAATGAAGAATGTTCTAAGGCATGGTTAATTGTTGCCTGTTCTGTCTTCCGTTTTTTTCTTGTGGACGGATTGGGATCATCAAGTTTCGATCCTTCTTGAGGGTCATGATTTTCTTCCTCACGCACAGATCTAGGAAGGCACCATCGCTTGCTAGGGCTCTTATATTCTGCTCGAATTTCATCCAATGCAGTGGCCACCAATGGCTGGATAAAAACACCATGAAACCGCCGTTCACTCGATGAGACGCGAGCTAGGATTTTCGCACGGGCGGACTCCGTCTTTGGTTCCGTAGAAGCAGAGTAAGGCCTTTCCAATGGTTGTGTCGACAAAATGGACCTTTGGGTCTTGACCTTGGACTCGATCGGTTTCTGCCCTGGCGATCTCTGGAGCTCCACTGAATTCGTGCCCTCTGATAATCGCTGTGCTTGGGCGATGGAACGAGGAATATCCACCAAGAAAACAGTTTGCTCTATATTATGAAACAGAATTAATTGACTCGCGTCTTCCTCGTTATAACTGGCCATTTTGACCGGGGTGTGAGTGATGAGAGAGGTCGGTCGACGCGTGAAGCTGTGCGGCTCCCGAGGTCGGAAGAACATTGGTTGGGGCTTCAAGTTCGGTGCGGATAGAGCGGCTATCTCCGGCTAATCAACGACCTTGGAAGCAGGCACTATGTAAAACAGACAAATCATAATTTACACGGGAACACCGACCTAGACTTCCAAAGTTATTAGGTAGTTTCGAAAGTCAAACAATGTATCTACTTGAAGGTTACCCAATAGTATACAGATACCCTTTTTTTCCCGTCCCTTTCTAATGACCTGTTTGTTTATACCGCCTACCTAGTAATTTTGGGTTAGTACCGATATCCATTAACAACTTTAGGTACCTACGGAAGATTCAATACACCAGTTTCATCTTAGGTAACTACGTCCACGGGTAAATATAGAATAGGAATAGCACTACATATCCACTCCGCTCAACGAAGGATACGATACGGACATACATATTGAAACGGGAAATACTCTTTGGCAGTACGGACTAGCTGTATAGGTCGATATAGAGGAGAAGACCACCGGTTAAGCCTGATAAACAATATCAAAGCTATTTCGTATCAAATATCACGCTGATAAAAGATCAAGATCCACAATCCACGCCGGCTGAACCGGTAAGGAATCCCCACCCTGAACAGCAGCATTCACGAAAAGGGTCTGCGAACCCCATTCCAGCGAGCTTGGGTCGGCACTGGAATGGCTGGTGCTGAAATACTCTGTCGCTATCTTGTTGATCCTTGGGCGAATTGTAGATAGTCTCTCGATCAGTACGGATTTCTCGTTGTCGATATCAGTCAGGTGCGAAGGCTTGGGACTTGGTTTCCGGCGCCAAGTGACAAGTTTGGCTCCCCAACCCTCATGGATATGTCCAAAGCAATGCATTTGAGGTCGAGCTCGGGCGATTGCTTCAAACAGAAAGGGACATCCTGCTCGTTCAGCGGAGCGAGTTATATCCATGACACCCTTTGGAGGACCGTGAGTGATGGCAACATCAACATTATCAATCAAGAAGTCGTGGCCATGTTCTGGGTGGTATTGGAAACCCCAATCTCCCAGCGAGGGCGTGTATGGACTAGCATAGACTTTCAACAATGCGCCGTTCAACAATCGGAATTCATGAGTGCCTTCATCAAGAAATGTGACACCTTCCTTTTGGTCAAATGTTCCTCTTGCTTCGCCAGCATAGCCATAGAACTTTTGGACAAGAATCGGATCCAGGGCAGGTCTGGCTTCGGCTACCTTCTTTCGAAACATGGGGATGTCCATCGTGAAATCATGGTTTCCGGCGATTGTGATTTTGAGTGGCGCATTAATAGAGTCGAGGAGGCGAATAGTGGATTTGTATTCCTCAAGTTTGGATTCAGTGGTCAAGTCTCCGCAGTGGATTGCGACATCGACGGACTGGTTAGAGATGGTATTTGGAAGTTCTTCGAGGCCATGTGTATCGGATATGATGAGAAAACGCGTCTTAATGGAACGCTGGGTACGTGCCATTATTCAAGAGTTGGCGACGATATGAAGAGGCTTGCGGGGCTGCAGGGATTGGTGTATTGTCCTTTGACTTGTAGCCCAGAAGAATGAGGCCTAACAAGTTGACTGAAATGGCTAGATGAGGACAGTGACCAGTAGGGGTAAGAAGAGGCTTGAGATGGAAGAAGTGAAGGTAAGTTGAAGAAAGAATTCAAATGTTCAAGTTGGAACTTGAACTTGAAGGTGGCCGCCCCTGATATGGAACGGAACTTCCAGCAAGAAGTTTACCCATGGGTCGGCGTGTCCGAGTCGTCATTGCTAGTAGTAAGAACGGCATCCGCGTCGACCTCGGGAGGTACAAGTACATATATGTATCCATAAATAATTACTCAAATGTTGAGTCAGAACACATATAGGTAGAATCAGTTGAATTTCAAGAATCTTTTAGCTTGAAGATGATCCATTTCAAAGGGAAACTCTTAATTTAAACTAGCAGTATCAAATTCATTTTACATCACTAAGCGACAAGAAAATAAAAATTGGCAATTATGCATTATCACCTAATCTCAAACACATAAAGACAAACCTTAGAAAAATAGGATGAATTACTAATACGCGCTAAAGCCTTTTAAATTAGAGGGGCGTGAACCTTTCCCAGCTTCCAAGGTTCCTGGTCTGAGAGCTAGATTTGCGCCAACAACACGCCTTGCTCATATAAATCAATTTATATTGGAATTATCGACTGAGAACTTAGCAAGTTGTGCACCTTTTTGGTCTAGTGGTAAATTAGGTCTTTTCTGTAAGGATAAGTGGATATAAGACACTAAATAAGTGGTAAGGAACTTATTGGTGTTTAAGTCATTATCCTTAAAATCTTCTTAATAAGACTGATATATACATAGCCTTGCTTAATGATTGTTACGGACTTCAGGACCCACAGGGGCCGGGCGCGTAAGGGTGACTGTGCACAGCTTAGCGCCGCTTTATGTGGCCAATGAATGGCTAGGCTTCCCGCTAACCCCGCCTAACGATCCACAGCTTACATAGGCAGCATGTGTGCTCAAGCTAGAGTGGTTTTAGAATACAACTTTAGAACTCCCCATGCCGTTCGATTGGAGAGTTGCCTTTTTGCAGTCTACGAATTACCCAAGGCAGAATCAATCAAGACATCATCACACTGCCCCACCAAAACATAGCCAGCTAGTGTGACCACTCTTGACATTGATTTTCCAGTTTATCCCGCTTTCTGTTGATCAAAAGTACGACGGGAGTAGGGAAACTTCATTATGCACTACGAGCCTTTTCGATTTTGGGACTGCTCTGTTTCGGAATGCGTCGCTGCGTCCGCAATTGATATCGGGGCTTGTGAACGCTGTATGCAACATTTTTGTGCTCGTCATGTCACTTCATCAGCCCACACCTGTGAGGCAAGTCATGAAAAACCTCAATATTATTGCATTTTCACGTCTAACTCGGAAACAGAAGAATCCCCTTGATGACGAAGCCTGGAATGCTGCTCAAATGCGAGAATTAAGGACTCTTCGAGACAAGATCCAAGAAAAAGCCCTATTGCAAGAATGCTCGAGCCTTAGCAATGGCTCATCATGTGAGCTAGATGCGTCTGACCCCCTTGGCCAATCACTCATGGGCGGTATGCATGTTCACTTTCGTATCCGATTTTCAAATGGGGCCACCTGGCTTGCTCGCATATTGAGATGGAACTACACGTCCTTCTCCGATGAGTTCAGTAATAAAATCATCGAAAGTGAATGTGCAACTCTGAAATGGCTTGAAACGGCCAATCTGCCTGTGCCTGTGCCAAAGCTCTACGGTTACGGTCTCCGCAATGATCCACTGAATAAGGTGGGGGTGGCATACATGCTCATTGATGAACTTCCCGGAACGCCCCTCTTACTTAAAGAGCCATCAACAAATCTATTACGCAAGGTGTATAGTCAGTTGGCTGGTTCATGTCTGCCCTACAGGAACAACCGCTCAAAGAGATTGGATCTCTTGCCTTTCAAGCCAATGGCCATATTGGTGTTGGCCCTATCATTGGTGATCGCACAAGTACATTCTCACAAATGGGCCCCTTCCGCAACGCAAGAGAATATTATGCCACCTTTGCAGAGAAGTACCTTGAAACTATCAGTGATGGTCAGCTTTATTCGACTGATCCGATTAAAGCCTATCTGGTCTTTAAATATCTGAAACAACTGGCTGTCGCTGGACGATGGAACGCCTTTGAGCCCGATTTAGATGAGGGCTCTTTTTTTCTCAAGCACATGGATGACAAAGGTGACCATATTCTTGTAGACGATGATTTCAATATCACAGGGATTATTGATTGGACATATGCCCGAGTTGTACCGGCATTTGAAGCCTTTGGTCCGTCTCTTTTAACCGTCGACTTGAGCACCCTTTTCAACGGCAAACTTGGTCCAACTGCCAATGATGAACTGATGACCGAGGTATTACAAGATAGGTCCATTTCTCGGTTTTTCGAGGGGCCTGATCTTTCGCGTCGCTTTTCTTTCGGCCTTGGAATTGGCATGGGAACAACGTCTGAAGAAGCGAAATGTCTGGTCAAGGGTATTATATCCACAGCATCTGGACTTCCCATAGACATTGATTTGGAAGTCTGGTATCAGGACCGCATATACGAATGGGCTGATGACAAGCGACTTCAAGCTCTACTATTGCAACAGGGTAAAAAACTCCCGTATGATGGAAAACTGCAACGGGACAAGAATTTCAAGCATCATAAGGCAGACAGAGCTTCTCTTTCAGATCATGTTCCGAGATTTGCGACTTGCTCAATGCCCGATTGTACAAGAGCTGCCTTGCGTGGAATGAGCTGCGCTAAATGCAAGAACCATCTATGTGCTAAACACTCAACAAAGCAACATCATAATTGTCCATCATCTCACGAGGTACTTCTTACTTGTTCTTGCCCTACCTTAATTGGACACGGATAGACGACAAATGCTAATTATGTCAACCTTGTACAGCTCTCTGATGAGGCGTGGGAGAAATCGATCAACGATGAAGTCTGGGAATTGCTTTCACATGTGAACACCCATGAGATTGTCAGAATAGCCACTCAGCTAAATGGTGTGAAATGCAGATTTGAGCCAGGAAAGCACATCGGAAACGGATCAACAATGGGATGCGCAAATTACCACGGATGGCTTCATTTTGAAAATGGCGAACGCTGGATCGTCCGAATTCCTAGAACAGGCTTTAGCGATGTGCCACTTGATTTAGTGGAATACCTCGTTGAGAGCGAGTATGCAACTCTCAAATTCCTTGAGTCGACGAGAGTTCCAGCTCCGAAACCCTTCGCTTATGGCCTCGGTTCTGACCCTTCCAATCGTGTTGGTGTTAGCTACATATTGATGCAAGCCCTTCCAGGGGAGCCTTACTATGCATATGAGGCGTCAGAACCTCAAAAGAAGCACGTCATTCAGCAGCTCGCAGATATACTGATTGAGATATCCAACAATCCTTTGCATTCTATCGGATCTTTTGTGGTAAAAGACAATCAAACTGATCTCGATAAACCCGTTATCGGTCCTGTTGCTAGTAACCGCTTCATCACTTTGAAAACCTACGGTCCATTCGAATCTGCTTCTGACTATATTATCGGTATTACAGAGCAGCAACTGGATCTGATCGCAGATGGACAAATCTACCCCGACTACCCAATAGAAGCGTTTCTCTTTTATTACTTCCTGCATCAGAACATAGAAAAGTTGATAACGACAGATCTTCCAGGACAATTCTTTTTGAAACATGTCGATGATAAAGGCGATCACTTGCTTGTCGACAAGGACTTCAACATCACCGGCATAATCGACTGGCAATTTGCCCGTATCGTCCCTGCATCTGAGGCATTTGGTCCATCCTATGTCACTGCAGACCTCAACTCACTCTACGGAAGTGATACAGGCTTGAATGATGATGATCTCCTCTTAGCAACAGCCCTTAAATCTCGTGGCGCTGATACTTTGGCTGCAATCGCTCAAAAAGACGAGGTGATGCGCCGATTTCACAATGGGCTTGCCAGCGGATTCACGAAGGATGAAGTGCGAGACCTGATAAAGGGAATGATCTCATGTGTACAAAATGAAGAGGTGGATGACTTTGATGCTTGGATCGCGAAACAGAGTGAGGAATGCCTCGATGACCCGCGATGGAAGGCAACTCAGGCCCTTGTGATGAACATGAAGTAGCTATCAGCAGAACCTAGTTAATCTAGACTTGAGCGAGATCTCCACGGCGTTTATTTCTAAAACAAGTAAAAAAGTCAATTGGCTTGGTTTGGTCTCACTTATTTATAAAATCCAGTGGTGTCGCTATAAGCCTCTGCGTCGCATGAGCTTTTTAACGCTTGCACTGGGTCTGAAGCCCGCAAAGCTCAGTCTTGATGATCCCATGTTTCTCTCAGCACTTGAGTCTTGATTTAGCAAACCGGAAGGCCATCAATTGATTAAGACTTCCAAAAGTTATACACACACGATAGCACTTGTAACACGTGACTGTAGACCGACATTGCGCCCAGATCCCCTCCTTAATCGTTCTCATCGAGACCGTCCAGGCCATTCATTTGCCATCCAAACAATCAAAACGATGAATTCAACCAATAACCAGTGGCTAGAAGAATGACAGCCGGAACTTGAGCCCTTCCAGTTCCACCATTCGATAGATACATCTACATGCTCGAGAAACATGTCGTGAAGAAAAGGCTTCAGCCGGGCGAGCTTGGCTATGATGGCTATCAGCCTGACCTAATGACCCAACGAGATACAAATGAAATTTGAACATTGGAGCTGGTTCGTCAATATACCAATATACCTGTTCCGGATCTTGTATATGAAGGAAACGGGTAAGTTCAATTTTGAAACTTTTATTTGATTTCGAACTAATCAAGGCAGATTTAATGTTTTTGAACGAATCCGAGGTATAGCCATTAAGGTTTTCGAAGGCCCGGTATGGGAAAGTGTCTCTCGTCGCCAACAAGAAGGGATCAAGATTCAAGTACAAGGCTATATCAAAGAGCTTGCAAAGATCCCTAATCCTATGGGTGATATCCGATAATTTAGTGATTCGGATGAAATTGGTCATACTCAACTTCCTCATCGTGGACCATTCGTGTCCACGCGGGAGTTTCTTCGGGCCTATGAGCACGACGATGCGCCTCTTATCCATCAAATCAATTCATCCAATTTACCAGTGCTGTCACATATGGATTTAGATCTCTCGAACATTGTGCTACATCCGAATATGGATGCGGTTGTGGGTATAATTGATTGGGAAAGAGCAGCTTTTTTCCCGGAGGGTGGAAGAAGTATTCATCGGATGTGCCATCAGTGGCGTGGATGGGAGACTTGATGTGATGATATTCAATTTCCCGTACAGAACTAGTAGAAGCCTCATCATGATCAAAGGTTGTAATTCAAAGTATGCCGCGTCTACCATTTGAACTCGTAGAGCATCATACATTCAAGACAGCTCCCATCAAAACCTCGGCTTCAAGTATAGTCCTCTGGACTACAATATTCATGGAGCCAGAGACGGTCAGCAAATTGATCGGGCGGTGTTGGACGGGAAACAAACATACACGAGTATCCATACCTACACCGTTTTAACCATGAAAATTTAGGGAAGTTTACCTGGAGATAGCTACTACAAACCTTAAGTATCTCATGCAGCTGATTCGATTCGAAATTTATCCAGCGCAGGTATGAGCGGCGACAATCTGAGGCTGAGCCCAAATCAATAAACAGAAAGATAAAAAGTCCGGGAAGATCTGATCAGAAGATACATGGTCATTCGAAAAAAAAGAAAACGCTGTCTCCATGAAGGTACATTGAATGTGTCATCCTCCCAGACACCACGCACTTTTTTTTTGTTCCAGCCACCAAAGTCCTCAGTCACATCGTCTCTCCTCTAATGGCGATCCAGCGTCCGATCAGGGTGAGAGGAACATGGCTTCACAACACATAAAGCTAGATAATCCGCTGAATCTCCATGATAAAATGGCCAAAAGAAAAAGATAAAAATAAAGATAAAAGGCGAGAAGATGAATTTATACAGTAGATGAAAGCAGGGAAGATTTGATTAAAAAAATCATATGCATTTGAAATATCAACGCTAGAACAAGAAGTCAGTATATATTGTATGGTAGTGACTAAATGAGAGAAATATCACTCACCCGTCCACGTCGGCCTCCGCTAGGTTGTCCCTGCACAGGCTGTGCTTGGGAGTAGAACTGCGGAGGGTATTGATAAAGCTGGGTAGGAGCCATTACTGGGCTGAACTGCTGTGGGGCATAGCTGGATTGACCAATCATGGGGTTGGATCCCGCAGACAGTTGCGATGCTTGTTGATTGGACATGGAGCGCAGGTTCTCAACTGATGGGGTCCCTACCGGATAACCGTAATTGGCACCAGGCATGTTAGGGTACATACCGCCGGGAGACACGCCACGGCCCTGCCCAGCTAGGTAGCCTGGATACTGTAGTTGGGGAGGAAGCTGGTTCACCGAATCTTGAAAGCCAGCACCACCACCGAGGCCATTAAGAGGGTTGGGAAAGCCGTTGAGTCCATTACTGGCGTATGGATCAAGTTGATTAACATTGGCTTGGTCAGCAGAGATAGGACGAGAGTCCGTACCTTGACCAAGCATGTTAGGAGCGAATTGTCCACCATACCCTCGGTCCATGGACGGCTGTGCGGGATAGCCGGTTGCTGAGCTTCCATGGCGGGAGGATTGGCGATGTGACTTTTCCGGGGTGGCGGAATGATCGCGTCCATGATGGTGTTCACGACCATTTCCGCGCGAGGAAAGACCAACCTCATCCATCAAACGCTTGTAGCCTTGGCTTGGGGAAGCCTTTAATTTAGTCAAAACCTTCGCGACATTCTTGACCACATCACCTCGCATAGACTCGTCAAAGAAAGGAGTGGTCAGAACCTTGAAGATCAATGTAGCACCAGAGGTTTGGTCGCTCAAGATCTTCTCTAAAACTTCATCTCCAGGGCTGAAAAATAGTGCTTTAAGGACAGTGTCCCTAGCCTCGGCCTCATTGCGCTGGTTGATTACCTTGAGGACAGTAAGATAAGCTACCTTGTGGGTGCAGAGATGCACAAGATGAGGGACAAGGCGCGGAGCAAGAACAGTGCGGCGGCGAGGGAATGTACAAGTGTCAAGGAACCAAGTGAGCAAAAGAGCCCCGTTTGCGTTAGTGGCTAACTGTACACTGTGAAGCGCAATTGCAGCCGCAAGTGTTCGTTGCTGGTCCTTGGTTGAATGATGGCTTTCCAAGCAAGCCCGCATAGCTCGGGCGCCAAATCGACCCTGAGAAACCTCCCACATTCTACTAAGCATAGTCTCGAAAATAAAGTTATTGAAGGGGGCGCCAAATCGCAGACAGCACTGGAGGACATAATTTCCGTACTGGTCAAGGAAAAGAGGAACTGTGTGAGGGCGAAGGGCATCAACAATCATGTTCATCTGAGCTGGTGTTTTGGCGACATCGATGATCTTCTGAGCCGCCCAAGTTCCATTCTTATGAACACCAATCTCGGCAAGATGGGGCGCGATATGAGTAAGCATCTGCTCCTTGGTAGCCTCTGAGCAGAACTCGAACAGCTTTTGGACGACAGTGTTGCCCAGGTAATCAGATGACAGCTCAGAAATTTCAGGCAGCATTGCGGCAGCCGTCTCTTCAATCTCCTGGATAGAACAGGCTCCGTTGTCAATTCGCTTTCGGATGTCACGAAGACGGGGAGCATCGAACATGCGAGTTTGGCTGGGCTCGGGAATGGCAGGGATCTCATCCTCATATTCATCAAACGCAATAGCGCTCTGGATAGTGTTGTTGATATTGCGCGAGTCGTCCTCGTTGGCTCCAAACTCTTGGACGATCTCAAGCATTTCAGGCAGAAGATCAATAAGCGCAGGGATCTGAGGGATAGAACCAGTGTCTGCTCGATCAATGCCCTCGCCTACCCCAAGGTTTGACTTGAAGCTGGGATCCGGTGTTGGGGATAACTGAATACCATTTGCGCCGGGGGTGCCCGAAGCAGAAGCACCAGGAACCTTAGCATATCCGATTCGGACAGGGCCCGCACCAGGGAAGATCTCCTTGCCATTCAGTAGCGACTTGGCTTGCACGGCACTTTCAAGACGCTCGAAGTTAACAAACCCACAGTTCTTGTGCGTCAACACGCGAGTGGATTCAATCTTTCCGTATATACCAAAAATTGCCTCCAGTGAAGTGACAGTTGTCGACACGGGAATGCTACCAATCCACAAAGCTCGCGTGGGACCATCCTGGTTGTTCTCATCCATCTCATTCGTTGCCCGTAAGCCAGCAGCTGCACCCCCACCCAGTTGCAGTCCGAGAACGGCGTCCGACAGGTCATCGTACTCATTCTCCAACATCATGTCATCGGCATTGAAAGAGTTGTCAAGGCGCGAGGGTGTGGCAAGGTAGTTTCGGATGGATGATCGAGTAGGGGGAGCCTCTAGGATACCAGCAGTTCGTGCTCGAGGCCGGTTGACCGAAGCGTGAGTCGCGAACGCTTTCACGGCCAGATTGTGTTGATGAATTTGGGCTTGAGTAGCAGCGAGTTGGGCAGCTGTCGCAGCAGCAGAGGGAGTGAGAGTTCCAGAAGGAAGCTGGGAGTAGCGATTCTCATATTCCATATCCTCGTCATCCGCATACTTCTCCTTGGCATTAACTGAATAAGACCGGAAGCGATTGTTGTTCTTCATCATGGCCATGTCAGCCAAAAGTCCTGGCAGGCCCTGGGCTTGCTGCTGCTGCTGTTGTTGTATGAGAGCCTCCATCGATGGTCGTGAAAGAGTGGCTCGTGAAGTCTGGGGGGTTTCCGCAAGGCCGAGATAATCCAGGGTTCTGTCCGAATCCGTCAGTCCATCCCGCGAGAACGAAGAGGCGCTAGGCGAGGTTGGATCTTCCGAAGAACGGATACTGGTCAATGTTGTGGCACGATCACGACCGGTTGACCAGTTAGAAGAGAATAGAGATGGACCGAAAGGGTTGCCTGAGCCAAGCAAGCCGCTCCTTTGGGGCATCGAGCCAGCTCGAAGACGTGACAGCATGGTCGGGTTAGGTGCACCCGAGCTCACAGCATTAGCGCCTGTATCGATTCCAGACACACCCGGGGGGCGGAAAGGACTAGTAGAAGGCGTGGGTCGGGATGTTTGAGACATGAATGGTTGCTGGAGATCCAGTTCACTGAGGGTAGCCATAGGCGGAAATCGTGAAGGTACCGTGCCAGCTCGAGCCCTGCGCCCGGAGCCAGAAATCGAACCATTGGATGTGGGGATCAGATCAGGGAAGCTATCCTGGCTGGGCGACTCAGGAATGTTCTCGCGGAGAGGGGTTGAGTGACCACTGGTCGGGGGTCCCCAGATATTCGGAGTAACACCCTCTTGTGCTTGGATTTCGCGAGCTCTATAGAATTGAACATGCCGTCGGTCAGCAATCAAATCCACCACAAAGTCCAAAGTTCATCGTCCACGACATTAACTTACCGCTTCGGATACAGACGTCCCCCCAATTCCGAGGGGGATCCAGCCCCCAGTCTTGCAGCCCCGATGGATCCAGCTGAACCAAAAGGTGCCTTCGCCGACCCGGATCCAGCCAAATCACTGGGCGAGCTGCGCCCAGTCGAGGTACCCGACATGGGCTGGGTGGTGGGGATGTAGTTGAAACTCATCTGATTTTCAGGTCGGGAGACCGGCAACATTAAATTTTATCTAGTAATGCCGCGCTGTAAGGCAAGCAATATGTCCCCTTCCACTTTATGAGTCCCGGCGCAGATGAAAATAGGGAGCGACGGCGTTGATACTCGGGTGTGGGTTTCTCTGCTTAAAAGCGCGTGTGCGTTGCAAGCACCATGTGGTGGGATTTAATGTCGATAGGCAGCGGTTGTTAGATAAAGAGGGAGGAGGAACAGCGTTGGAGATAATTTGAAAAATGTCGATCAGGTTATCCGATGAAGAGACCCTGTATCCTCGGAAAGAAGCCAGGCCGATATTAGTTGAGGCGAATACAATGGATTTGATTGGGGTGCAATCGACGGGGAGCGCAGAAACGGGGGGGGAGGGGTTGACAAAGCAGCTGAGCTTCGACAGGAAGATGCACGATGCAATGCGGCAGGTGTATTGATGAAAGGTAATTGAGAAGAGATGTAGATTGCCCCAGCACCCGAGTGAAGATCCAGATGCAGGAGGTATAGAGGGAGCAATCTTACGTATGCTGTCTGTGGGGTGGTGTTGACTCGTGGACCAGAAAAAAAGATGGAATCGAGCCAGTAAAATCCCAGAATCTCGTTTCAATCAAGTCGTCAATGATAGCTTTTAAATCGTATGCATAAGATTGAAAGAAGAAGAAAGAAGTCCTGACACAAAGGAGCGTCAAGTGAGGACTAAAAGTCGAGCGACTGGGGGGATCACCGGGGACCGAAGGGATCGAGGTGGCTGGAGAAGCAGGTTAGTTTGCGCGGCTCCGGGAGGCGAACCTAGTGAAGAGGGAGATGGAGGACGGACCGAAGATGAAATCGCGTTTAAGAAATACAGAAGGAGAAAAGAGAAGAAAAAACTAAAGAAGAAGTGGAAGAAGAGTTGAGAGAGGTGGAAAAGGGAGGAGAGAAGATGTTGGGGGGGGAGAGATTCGGATGGTCGAGGGAAAGAGTGGTGGAGTGTGTTTTCCTCTCGACTTCACCTGGTTTTTTTTTTACACCCTACAGAACTCGCTCCTAAACAATTCTTCGATTCTAGCCAGTTTGCATGACGATTACAGTTTCCTCTGTGGAAAATAGCAGATCTCTAACATTTCCCTCATTTCTACTGTATCATCCCAGTTCTTCCCCGGAGAATATCCGGGATTTGTTTTTCTGCATCTACACCACGGCCTTTTCCCCAGTGGGTGATTGGCACAGCCCCATCGATGTCATTGTTTTCTGGAGAGACTAACGCTCAGCTGCCTGGACCCATCACAGACTCTCTTCTCCAGTTTGCAGATATCTGAAGGTGACGAACTACGGAGCACATCTGAAACGAGGAGGGGAATCTGCTGGTGCCAACGCCCATACAGTATCAGCCAAGCGCCCTGTCAGAAGAGTCCGTGGCATGTGGATATAATTCATATTTGTGCTTCTCCGAACATGGCATGCTGAAAACTGCGTGGAAACCAACCGAAAGGCCGAAAGGCCCCGCATTCCACTGCGTCATGTCTTCCCCAAAGAAAAAAAAAAGACTCAAATCCAGCTGAACAGCACACAAGCCCATCCGGATCAGTGGAAGGTTTGTGAGTATGCAGTATGAACAGCCATATCCAGATACCTGAGAGGGCAGTGATGCAATTGGCCATGCAAGGAGATTGGAAATAGAGTCACGGTGCTTCAGGTCCTGGTCTGAAACAAGACCCGGCGAACAGTCGACAGCCCAGGAGTCCGCAAGGGATATATGTATATGGGTCAGGTACGCCTACGTGTCCTGGACCTGCCCATGGTGCCCAGTGCACTCCAGGGCTGTCCTTCACCAGTGAAGGAACCTGTGGTGCCTAGGTGTTATTTAAGATTTTAAGCTACATCTAGCTACTAGAGTACAACGAACCCCTGATCATCCTATGTAAGAACTTGTAACCTGATAGTCCACGAAGACGGAACGGCCGGCAAAGAGGCGCACCGAACCCTCAATGGAGCCAGCGGCGACCAACCGGAAGAGTTCAAAGTGTCAGAAGTGGAGGACAAGATTTCGTCGAGAAGAATCTAGCGAAAGTGTCCGCCTAAACTTAGTAACGAGTCAATCTACGTGGCACTCAGAAGTGGCAGTGCGGATTTTTCCCATCTTTGTGTTCCTGATCTCGCTGCCTGAGTGCCTTAATGCCCGATTGACAAGGTGTCAACCCACCGCCACAGGTGATCTTCATTCTAGCGCCAGAGGATTCTCCCCGGTCGCGTCTTAATTGAATCTCCCGTGTCAAGCCTCCTCCAACTCTTTAACCTGCATTTTTGGGGGACTTCATATTCTGGATTTCTTTCTTTCCCCAATTGTCCCGTGGCTTTGAATCCACTATCATACATCTCATGATTGTGATTATTATTTCATAATAGCCCTTTGCACACGCCCACAGGTATAGGTCCTCACCATGGCCGACCTAATGGAAACCGACCTGTCGTCAGGACTACAGTCCTCAGAGGACGAGCGCGAGGAGCAGGAGGAGGCTCAGATAGAATCCCTTGTCCAAGGACGCGCAAAACGAAGTACAGCTGGCCGACATATGTCCGCTCTAATCGATGCAGCTGCCGATGATGATTTGACCTTACTATTCGAGGAAGTGGAAGATGACAATGAGTTCGCAATGGATGAAAACGCAGACGAGGATGAAATGGCTCTAGATTCCTCTTCAGATGATGATGACGATCAGGGACCCAATGCGCAGAACGATTACGAGGGCGAAAAGCAACTACAGAAGGACGAGCGCAAAAAACGTCGCGCACAGAATGACCTCCGATTCCAGACCCTCCGTAAGCGCGTCAAAATTGACCCCACGGCTGTCTCTGCGATTCCAGCACCTCCCCGCCCGAAGAAGAAGTCTGAGCGGATTTCCTGGCTTCCAACAGTAGAGGATGGACCGACACGTTCCTCGTCGCGACGGCAGACAATGGTGAATAAGGAAATGACCCATGCGCGTCTAAAGGACAGTCAAGAGAAGCGAGTCCGGATAATTGCGACTATGAAGGAGGCAGAGAAACGGAAGGCTCATCTTAAGCCGAAGGAGATGACACAGGAAGATCATCTAGCGGAAGCTGAGCGGATTGAGCGAAGCAATAGCAAGAGTTTGAACCGATGGGAACAAGCGGAAAGGAGGAAGGCGGATGAACGACGCGCGAAGATCGAAGCACTCCAAAATCGTCGATTGGATGGTCCCGTTATGTCTTATTGGAGTGGTTTGGCTACGTGGGTGAACGGTCATCTTACAAAAGTGGGCAAGGCCGAAATTAAGGCGAAGCCTGAGAAAGAGGTGGTCAAGAAGAAAAAGGGAGACAAGGATGTGAAATCAGCGGAGGCTCAAGAGACATCAATAAGCGCAGCAGCAGCTACGGATCCCTCCGCTGCTCCAACTTCCACAACTACGCCTGCTCCTACGTATCCCTCTACTACTGCCGCTGCTACCCAGCCCACAAATCCATCTACACAACCTCAAGCCGATCCAAATGCAGCTTCAGCTGCCGCCCCATCGGCTGCCTCCGATGCACCAGACTCGCTCCCAGCGACCGATCAGAAAACACCTAATGATATAGCCACTGAAGCTACCCCGGCTCCAGAAACTACCACACCTACCGCTGCGCCCGCTGATCCCTTAACCAAACCCGATGAAAAGGCCGGTGAACAAACCTCCCCTGAACAACAAACCCCCGAAACAAGCGAAAAGCCTACTGCAGATGGCAACAAGGTACAAGAAGTGCCGGCTGAGACTGAGGAGGGGGAGAAGAAGAAGGTAGAGTCGGAGCAAGAACCGAGCACCAACACAACATCGTCGGATCCTCCGCGCAGATCCTCTCAGGGCTATCCATTGCCTGTTGTAGAAATCATAAATCGAAAGGAATCTCCGAAACCCACAACACAATTAACGAGTGACAATTCTACAAAACCGCCCGCTGAAGAGAATGCAGACGCTATGGACATTGATAAGGCCGAGGACACGAAATCTGAGGTCGAGCCAACTCCCAAAAATGATGAGCAACCAACGACTACAAATGCCAACCCACCCTCCCAGAGCACAGACACACCGACCGTCTCCGGAGATACTACCCAGAACGATACAATCAACGCGCCAGGGCCCTCGGAGCAGGTGACTTCCCAGCCAGCCCCAGCCACGTCTACGACCACGCCATTGGTTCCTCAACCCCCTCCAGTCCCCTCGGCCGACCCGGCATCCCTGCCATTCGCGCCACCCGATAATAGTACGAGTGAAAGCCGACCATCTGTATCGGGCCCCGAGGGTCTAGTCCAAGAGGCTGCAGTTAATGAAACGCCAACTCAACCTGAAATCCCGCCGCCCCCACCAGTCATTGAGCACACAGGGCGCAACCTGACGATCCTTGAGAACTTTGATGACCGGACAGCCCACAGCAAGAAGTACAGTATCTACTTCAATGCTAGGAAACCGGCGCGGTTAGCTAGTATGTGTCTTTATGTGCCCCATCCAATCATGTGATCGTGACTTATCCGTGAAGAACCTAAACTAATTTGTTGTAGAAATCTCGTCATCGCTATGTGTCATCACTTCCTTGCCATCTCGATATCGTGATCCAGAGACCTCTCTGCCTTACGCCAATTCCTACGCGTATGGGCAAATTCGCCGCCTGCAAGCACAGGGGTACATCTGGAGTTCCATGTTAGGGTGCTTTGTCGGCCCCGCCGAGATTGCAGCCCGTGGGGTCCCTGCTCGATTTTTAGGCGGAGAGAAGAGCGCCGAGGAGATTGAGCAAGAGAAGGAAGATAAGGCGAAGGAAGAAAAAGCCAAGGCCGAGAAAGAAAAGGCTGAAAAGGAAAAAGCGGAGAAGGAAAAGGAAAAGGAGAAGAAGCAAGAGACTCCCACGGCCTCCGCTGCGCCTTCAGCGCCGTCTGCCCCGGACAAAGCGGAAGCCGTGAAGAATCCAGAGACGACTGGTGCTGCTACAGCCTCGGCCGAAGCGATGGATGTTGACGGGCAATAATTGCCTCGTCTCGTCTCGTCCTGCCCTGTTAAAACAAAGCATTTGTACGATATGTCATTATCATTAGATACCCAATGGACCCATTCCAAACAGACTACCAGAACAAGCTCAGTTGTCAACATCATTGCGACCCCACATTGAATCATAGACTTTCCACAACCTCTGGTACCTACATGAAAACTTTGACAATCGTGACAGCCTCGCCTTTTGCTTCAGTTGAGCAATTGGTCATACCAGAGAACAATGCAGTGGAAATCAACATTGACTTTGAAGTTTCTTCTGCTAGTTTCTTCTCCTCCCACGGATATCATGCATCTTTACTTTTTGTAGGTACTGTGTTACCCCAGTTCCCCATTATTATGTCATTTCTCTTCTGTTGAGTATCAACAAACTCCACGGGTTTCCCCCGACGGATGGCGACGGGAGTTAATCCAATTGAGTCAATTGAGTTGGGAAGGGGGAATCCAAATGCCCGGGGAGATGATAGAACCTTTTCCCTGTACCACCTAAAGTATTGTAACATGGGGATTGTAGCTGGCTGAACTAGAGTGCCAGGGGATTACCTAACTCGAATCAAAATTTTCACGATGCAGCTAGAGATAGAATTAGAAGTACATAGGATAAGAAAAAAAAAAAAAAAAAAAAAAAAGAGGCAAGGGCTCGTCTGACGTGACCTACTACGCAAAGAAAACAACGCTACTCCACACCCTCCACAGATATTCTGTCTAAGTTACTCTATAGCCGTCCGGGTCCACCCTGCCAGCGCTTTTTCTATTTCTATTCTTTGGATTGACGTAAATCTTCACAGGGAGAACAAAGGATTCTAGACTCCTGATCATCCTGTCTCCATCGACCCGAAACACGACCCGCGGCTGATCTACGTTAGCACGAGAATGGACAGACAGCGACATCGAGGATGGATTGCTGGTCTGGACCTGGGACCTCGACGGTGGATCCCGTGCGTTGCGCTGAGTAGTTCTCATTACCTACACGGGGATAGTCATTGTCCACGAGTACCTTCAGGCTCTCTCTCTCTCTCTGCTCAGTGGCCGAGTACCCTGAGAAAGGAATGTTCCGCACAGACTCGACGTGTCAAAGGTGTGTCACAGTATAAGTGGGGAACGCTTGGCTCTGGGGGTTCGAGAACGCCGATCTATTTTCGTCGCACGCCATCGTCGATAAATCGGTGTGTTGCGTAATTATGTCCTTTTTTATTTTGTTCTTTTATTTCTCTACTGTATTTTCTTTGGGATTGAATTGTGCCATGTTTGAATAATGTCGTCAATGGTTGTCTATATGAGGAGGATGAAGCGTGTCAATGGATAGAAAGTACAATATGGAGATTGAGTACCCCTCGATCATGCCAGATCCGACCCCTCCGGAGATAGAGTCCCTGTTATGATGCAGCTCAGAGACGCACAGAAACCGGGCATCGGACTGCAGAACTGCCTATCACTAGGCCCGGGCACTAAGTCTAGATTGCACCTCCGTGTCGCGGGGATAATCGTAATGATCCTCTCGATCGAATATCATTATTTCTTATTTGTAAATTTTATTCGCTGTGAAATCTACAGTTCTAGACAAATTGAAGTACATACAGAGAGAAAGACCCTCGTTAAATATAGTACACGCCTCTGGGACAGGATACTTACCTACTGCTTGCGGCCGTGACTCAGCTCGGGTCTGGACCCCCATTGCGTGTACACCACCTTGAAGGAAAATCAAGTGGAGCCCGCGCCAAACCTTGCGAGTCTAGACTTGAGCACGTTCTCAAACTCTCCCTTATAACTGACGTGATTCCTCTTGGACTGAACAGAGAGAGAGAAAAAAAAATACAATCCATTCACAAACTTGACCACTCGACAAGATCACACCAGACTCTGGAATAAAAAAAACTACTGGGATCACCACAGATTGACGCCTTATCACCCATTTATCCCCTTATCACATCCTCATCTATAAACTTTTTCACCTGGTATGTGAGATTCCGTGACCTTATCTCTGTCTGCCCCCCACTTCCACCCGATAACCCTGTTCCCCCCGGTTCTCGCCTCAGTGACACAGAGAACTGACCAGCCTTATCAGCATTCATTCCCCCCCCGTTGTTTCCAGGCGAACATACATATTTGATCTCAAAGACCCTGAAACAAGTCTTTCAGATTATTACTACATTTTTTTGTTACCTTTTTACCGAAAGGATATTTTTTACAAAAAAAAAAAAAAAAATAAGAATAAAGGGATTCATATCAGAACATCGATTAGCAAGATCCTCATACTGCTGCATCATCCCGAGAATTCCAGCGGTCAACCATTATATCCCTCGCAATCTTGTGCGCCCTTTCAAATCTAGGTGCTCCACACCTACAAGATAAGATAGTGAGGCATTTGAATGAAGCCATCGGCTTCACCGCCATCCATATGACTCAGTCGACTTCTCATCGTCGTTCTCCTTCCTCCCCTCATGCCTCCAAGCCCAAGTTGAATCGTCCGATCTTACATCGCAGAGGTGGTTCAGCATTCCGCTCAATCTCTAAACTGGGCGCTGGCAACGGTCATTCGCATTCATCTTCCACCGCATCCCATTCTCGAGGGAAGGAGGACGACGCGGAATTCGATATGGCGGCGAGTTTTTTGAACTTCTGGTAAGTTTTTTAACTTTTTTTTCAATGGCCTTATTCTATTTTTATTTTTTTATTTTATTTTTATTCCTGTTTGTCTTGCTCTTATCAGTGGCCCCTGCAGGGTCATCCTTACATACTTCCCCGTCATAGCTGTGCGATCCCGATATCAAAGGTTTTAAATAGACCGCTAACCAACGTCCAGTGCCATGTGCGAGAACCAAATCACCGTCCCCAATAATTCCCTCTTATACTGCAGTGAAAGGTACGTGGCCAATTCCATCCCTGTGCCACCCTCTAGATGGATTTCCTCCCCCCCCCCCTGATCCATCTATACATCTCTATCTGTATTCAACGTGATCATATCTAACTCCCACCCAGCTGCCGTCGCAAAGACTCCCGCAAACCTCTCTCCGCCTCAATGCCCTCAATGACAAACATGTCCTCCTACTCTACATCCACCACTCCCCCAACTTCTCCACCTCTCTCCCCCCGCACAATTGTTGCCCCCATGACTCCTACCCGCCCAATCCCATCCATCAGGATACCCACCATGGACCACGACTCCAAAACAGATCTTGACCCCACCGAATGGAAGCCCGTAATAGAGCCTCGAGCATCGAGCCTCGCTTCCTCTGATGCCTGGGCCTACCTCTCCACCTTCCACGGTGGAAAGGAGTCGATGCTCGCTCGTCGTCCTGCCCGGAGCGCCGCTAGCCTCCCAGCTTTGATCCCTACTGGCTGCGGTTCTGGCTCTGGCTCCGGTTCCGCAGGACACAGCCGTGTGCCCTCGCTCACCAACGCCCCATCTATCGCCAGCTCCATCAGCAGCGATGCATCGGACTACCTGAGCATGTACGAGGCACCGTCTAACCGTCCCCTCCCGCCACGCCACAACCCGTACTTCGGTCATGGATCTGGCGTCAAGGGTGTGGAACTCGTCGTCCCTCTTTCTGAGAAAGAGAACCATGATGTTCCCGTTGAGGTTGTCGATGTCCCCGATGTCTGGGAAGATGACCATGTCTCTGTTCATAAGAAAACGGCACCTATTTCCATGGTGCGAGGCGGCGGGTCCGCACGTGTTTAGAGTCTTTCACTTAAATTTGTTTCATTCTATTTTTGGCCTTTGGTCCGAGCGTGGGACTATGATATATGATCATGATGGATTGCTTGGAATTGGAATTGGAATTGGAACTGGAATTTCTTTTCTCCCTTGTTAGCTTGATAGCAAATAGATTTCTTAATATCAATTATACACTATTGATCATGAACTTTTCCTCAGATTTCCACAATAAAATTGACACTTGCTTCCATCCATTGTTGTTTGAATATGCCTCCTGTTACCACGTAAAACCTCGAACTTGTAGTTTTTATCGAAGGAAATGCACCAATGATGTATCTACAACTTTGCAAAGCACGACTCCCCGAATACCTAGATGAGGACAACATTTTTGATATAGACTCAACGTACACGAAGATAAAACCAGACTATACCAAAACAAGGTAGAAACAAAATATAATAAACTCAATCAGAAAAATACACTCAATAACACCAAACCAGACTAAATCAAACTACCCCAGACACAAATCAACCTTAGATATAAGCTTATCGAGTCAAAGTCCGGGGTCCTCAGATCCGTCTCCACAAATAAAAGCATCACCCACCCCAAATTCATCGAAAATAAAAAAACAAAACAAAGCAAAGCAAAACAAAACATACCTATTTACCAAATCTATTTAAAAATCAGGAGAAGTAAAACAGCACGTGTAACATCCCGAGTTTGATTGGAAAACAGGGGAAGTCTAGAAACAATCAGTAATTAGTAAGTGACGAGTACTGTTGTAGGAGAAGAACTTACATAGGGCTTCTCGCACTTAGCCTCATCGGGGCTTCTGTAGCAATCACCCATACAGAACGAGTTACCGATATCAGCACCGTGGGACTTTTGAGGCTGGGTAGGTGCCACATTGGTACCAGGTGCCATTGAGTCAACGGGGGCAATTGACTCTGTGCCTTGTTCCGAGGGTGCAGAGCCGGGGAATGGGGCGACGTTCTGGTTTACGTGCTCGCTTTGAGGGACGTTGGGGTGGTAGGAGGGGACACCTGGGTCTTCGGGGGAGAATTCTTGAGGAGTCTGAGGAGTAGATTCAGGCATAGACTCAGGTGTATTCTCCTGCGGAAGAGATTCTTCTGGATTGAATTCCTGGGGTGTCTCAGGAACAGATTCCTGAGCAGGTTGTTCAGACTCGGGTGTGAACATAGAGCCGGACATAGGCGGGGATCCATCACTCGACTCATCTTGTCCATGAGTCTGCGTGTATCCATTTCCGTTGCCACCGTGGTACCCGCCCGGCTTGGAAGATGCACCGTTTTCACTGGTGAAATCGGGTGCTTTAGGCACACCTTCCGGTGCACTGAAGCCCTCGTGGGGATGGGGTGCGTGAAGACCGTGGTTAAGACCGAAGTGCGGCCGTGCTGATGGGCGTGTAGATGGTGTTGCAGAGACGTGCATGGACATGTGCATGTTGATGTAGTGGCTTGCTGAGGAGGGGACGGGTGTCATGTGGTAGTGGTATTTGACACCGTGGCTGTGGAAGGGACGGTGCATCGAAGAAGATGCTGGTGATGGAGTTGGGACGGGCATTTGCTGTGCCATTGATGATGGGTAGTCCATGTTTACTCCGTGGTGGCCGCCGATGTTTCCGTTGCCGTTTGAGCCTGAGCCCGATCCTTGTGGGAAGGGCACTGGAGCCAGTCCGAAGGGCATGGGGATGTATTGTGCCTGGGTGTGCGCTAGCACTGTGGCTAGGGTGAGAAGAGAGTATTGCATTTTGAAATGGGTATTAAATGCTCTCTTCTTTACTAGGGTTGTTATCGTATAGTATGTTGATTAGGGTCGATTATTGTCGTATGTGCTGATGTGTCGGAGTCGATGTGTTGAGAGAAATGATTCAATTTCATGAAGGACATGAGTAAACATATTATTATCTCCAAGGGGCCTTTGTTTTGGTCGACGTAGGCACATTGTTGAGTTGCGCGTGTGGAATGCGGGATTTGGGCGTAGATCCACGCCATGCTGGAAATCTGATACACATCCCATCGCGCTTTTGCGGATTCAGGGAAAGAGTGTCCATTTTCACATCTGTCCAGTTGATGCGAGATCACCGAAAAGCTTCATAGATAAACAGATTTTACCCAAACTAGTATAGGGACAAAGTCATTGAATCTAATATGGTAGAGCTCGGCCATACAGCTGTTTCCTGTAGTCAAATTCCCTCCTGCATTCCATGTCTGAGAACCTGATACGCACTCCAATTTGAGCTTTGACCTAGGATGTTTGGGAGTATGAGATCCAGGAAGGACATATTATCTGAATGATATTGCTGATAACTCCAGGGCTACATTGCGAACTGCTCAAGTATAGTTGTTGTGCACTTGAGCATGTGTCAACTGCTCAAGCAACTTTAGAAGTCTACAGGTGGCGTGAACATGCTTACGTAATACGTCGCAAAGGGCTCCAGGGTTTACTCCAAGATGCTAAAATTGAATCCTTGGCAAGGGCCTAAACAAGCTTAAATTTAGAGAAGTGTATCGTGTTTAAAGGAAACAAAAGGTTTCAAGAGATATTCATTAAGTATCTTTAAGTTTAAATGGTCATTTCGATTGGTAATGATTGGAAGGTGTCAACTGGACTGTAGAAAACGAAGCAGGTCATCAACTCAACATGCATGTTGAGCGGTTTTGCGTCATCTTTCAAAGCACCTGCAGAGTCCTGGGTGACATTATTAAATTAAGTTGGAATTGCATTTCATCGCCCTGACCAAAATAATGAACAGCTACAGTGTGGAAAGGCTAGACCCCCAGAGGCCGTGGCTGGGGTCGTCACTTGCCACGGTTCCACCAAAAGCCATAGCTCGAAGTGCATTAGCGGCCGTGGTCATCTCAGTCAGTATGACAGGTGGTGTGGCTGGTTCCTGGATATCCATAAGCCCACCACATTATGGGAATATTACTGTTTAGAAACACTGGAACGTCCAGGGTGGGTTTCTGGTAATCCCAGCCTCTTACTCGTTCTCTGCTCTTAGTGTATTCAAAGTGGCTCTTGAATGACCCCATGATTCCTAGGCTTCAATGACAATTGAGCCGCCTTATAGTATGTTTCATCAAGGGACATAATCAAAAGGGCTGCGTCAAGACCAGTATCTCCCATGCCTTGGGTACCTTGGGTAGAGTACCCGATCATTCACTAGTTCGCGGCTGCTGGCGGTTCACTGTGCCCATGTACCTTTTGGGTTGGTGTTAGCTGAACAATCAGAAAACATAATCCTCAAGGCCGATCAGAAATGCATGCACACCATGCATTTGCCAACCCTTCTCGGCTGTATTGACCCATATCGATATAATTGAGTCATCTCTGATGGATGTGCTAAATAGCTGCGAGACGGACTCAAAGTCGCTGCCTGGGCCTGCAACCGGAGGTTTGCGAAAGGTGCTGGGGTTAGTTGCTACCCAATCCTTAACGGTGAGGAAACCATTAATGTCCCCAGAATTCCCCAACAGCATCAGGTGAATGATTTTTGATACAGTTAGCACTTCGTTCGGAATGACGGCTATGGCGATCAATTAGGACCAGACCCAGAGACGTGGTACTGGAAGCAACCGGGTATCTTTTCCTTCCCAGGAAACTTTTATGGCACTCACCCTTGCGAGTGGTCGCGGCACAATGCCGGTCCACCTCATGACACCAACGCAGCATCTTATGGCTTGGTGAGGCCATTGCTAATGTGGCTAGATAGCACATGACATTGAGCTGGACTGTTGCCAGTCATAATCCTCCCTCAACCCCAACCATGGCTCAAATCATCACGTAAAACTTACGACTGTTTTGGTTGAAAGGCGCAGACAGGTGGATCCGTAGCCCCAATAACCTTGCCCAGGATTAATTTTCCATGCGAGGCCAATTGGCGCCACCGCGTGATGGAAAGAAAGGGTTTTTCCCTTGTTACCATTACCGGTTGACGGTAAATAGCAGAGTGGCTTCCCTGTCACCATATACACTCGTCAGGGGGGACAATGGCCATGCCTATAAGATCCTTCGAATGGGAAGAGAAACACTTTGATGCGCATTAGTATCTTCATCATCACCAATGTCATCAACACAGCTCTTCGATTTTGGGGAGTATGCTTCTAGACACTGGAGTATTCGGCGTACCTTCAGCGGATCCGTGATCATCTGGAGAGACACCGTCACACAGAGCGTCTTTCACACAACTTCTGTCATCGACGTGCGTTGATGTTGATCGAAAAAGGGGGCCAGGCACTTTTCACACATTAGGATGGCCATATAAATGAATATGGATCCCTGTGTTACTGAAATTTGTTGCCGACCGCGTTGTGTGGATGCAGTCCTCGGCCCAAATCAGGGGCACCAAAGAGTACCAAAGAGTTTTAAAGGCCACTAACCCTCACTGACTGCTATAGGGATGTCGCTTCACAGAAACCTAGATCACATCCAGCAGCATTCGTGCTCACGGTCTTATCCATTTCCCAGCTCATTAACCCTACTCATCATCAGACCTACCGGACCTCAGGCAGAACGACAATACCGCCCCAGCAAGAACTGATCCACGAAGAGCATGTATATGAACTCGCATCACACAAGGACCGACCACTCTCTTCCAGCTCGAACTCCCAATAATGTATATCGTGTATATCGGACGCCCATAGCAAACAACAACACCGACTCGGCACTCATTGATACACGAACAGCCTATGGTGTATTCGAAAAACACAAGGGCCAACGAGTTTCTCTTTAATAAGTGGCGTGGGCGCGTTATAAACTAAAGTCGAAGACATAAATCAGTCCGAGACCTATCTCACAATTTTTGTCTCCGATGTCTCGTGAGCCATCCTAGTTCAACAGTCTTCGGCTAGCAGAAACTGACCTCGCACAGTCCATTTGACATAGTGTACATCGACACGGCGACGTTACCATGATCAAATAGTGCCCCAAATACATAAACGAGAACTGAGCTCGACATGTAACGGCCGCCATCACTGCAGCATCACCTTGGTGAGCCAAGGAGAGCGAGCAATGACAATATATTTGACAATGGGCTCAAATTTGCGAACCCGCAACAGTTGTTGACACACTTGCACCTCGCACAGTCGTTCTTTTTTTGTTTTTATTCCTACTTCGCCGAGGTTGACGAACCTCTCTAGGCCTCTGGTCTGAGTATTGCTCTAGTTTCGGCGTACTTCGGGGGGGATGAACCATTAGTTTCATCATGAGGTCCATGAAATTCTATGAGATTCCGTTTCTTTGACTCAAGACTTAATCAGACTGGACGAAGAAGAGAGCCAGTCGGCAGAGATAAAGTCATGTCGCAGGTGTGATGGAGTGAGTTGGTGAAGAGGATGCGGTCGCAGCTCCGGGGGTTGAGGTACTGTCGTTCCTGCCGTTCTCGATCGAATGCGTTCTGTTCAAGAAAGGAAGGAGCGAGTCAGCATCATATGAATGAAACCTTCCAAGTTGGAAGGATAAACGGGGTTGACTGATGAATGGTGGCACTTGCTACAGAACTCTTTTATTCCAGGGCATCCCGACACACTCGAACTCTCAACACTGGGGAGTGACAGCAACGCCCTTCACCTTTTCTCATCCCTTTTCCCTTCAGTCCGAGGATCACTCAGTGAACTAGGATGAAAACTCTTCTTTGACACATTAAGAAGCATCCTATACACGCTCATCACGAGCTGTTCCAGCGTTTACTTCTGTTGAACCTTTGTTGACACGGGTTCAGCGAGATCAACGATCTTGGATCTCGTCTTATCAATCCAACGCTTCAAGCACATCTATCTAATTCGATTAATGCAAAATGCACAGCCGCTGCTGCATATCAGGAGGTGTGAGTCGTCGATGAAAGTCGGTTCAGGATGAACGGTGCTCGCGATTCGGCCCTAGAAGATGAAGTCATTGCTGAAAAGAAAACATGGAAGTGCGCTTGTTAGCTGGTCTTTCGCGTTGGAATATCATTGATGACATGCACACACGAAGGACAGCTACATTCTGCACAATTAGCTGGGCTCGGAGAATGCAACATTTTGCCTGTTTGTCAAAACAAGATTGATTGATCCCAACCTCTCCGTTTCATGAAGTCAGATCAGCAGGACCAAGTAGCCGCGGCTTGCGTTCTCGGGTGTCCCAAAATAACCCAACCAAACACTGAGAAGGATCTATCCCAGCAACCTGTCAAACCGGCGATGATACACAGATTGAAGATGTAGTGGCGAAGGTGATGCTGTGCTTGATATGACTCCGAGGAGAAAGCAAACGGTGTTGCATTCATTGGTTGGTACATTTTTCCGGTGCCGATGAAGGGCTGTGATTAGTCAAAAATCTACCTCCTTTGGTGTACTAACATAGATCAGGGCGATTATTTGCATCATAATGAACCTGATTATATTTTTTGATCTTTTCAGATTGACCTCTTCTCATGCAAGGATTCAATAGCCGCCATCTCGGGTGAGCCTGTTGGTTCCACTTATGCTCGTACTTGCGATCATACGGGGTTAATTAGGTCTTGGGCTGACCCCAACCCTCGCGATTTTCCTTTTTGGCATCTCCCCGCCTCTTTTCTACTCCTTCAATCCTCACAATCTTCATCTTCGGATTCGTCTATCTTGAGCTCTTGTCCTCTTATTCTCAGATTCTTCTATCTGGTGAGGCACATTATATAAACGGTATGGCCGACCATATTTTGCTCTACATATTCCCCTCCCACGCTTCCCTGATGCTCTAGTGAGTACCCAACGGTAAACACCGTTCGGTAGTCACTTTCTAGTTTCTTTCTCCCTGTTCATAACCTGGGCCATCTGAAAACTTGAAGTGTCGCACTAACCGTCTTCAAGAAGGCTGCAAGAAGCCGCATGTGATCGGTATAAAAACAACCCATAGAAGGATCCACGGCTATGTCATTAACATCTTATAGCCTAGTGCGAAAAGCCTCCTGCAATCACTGGAATCCTTCCCCCATCCCATTCAGGCTGAAAACTCCCCCGTAGTGTCACCAAATCCGATTTAACATGTCAAACCGAAGCGGATCTACCCCGTCTGGTAATCAGGGAAGCCCAGCACGGGATTCGAGGCAGCAAACCTCATCGAGGTACGTAGCAAGACCTTTAACCTCCCGACCTCGGGAGGTGTTCATCCTCCGTAAAAGGGTCCGGGCTGAAACACCGCCCACTTTGGCGTCTACATGTCTACAGTCCCATCGTCGATTCAGATCCTGATTCCCGCGAAATGAGCTATTATAATTACCTGCTCAACAGGCTGTTGAATCTGATTGCCCATGGGGACGAGACGTCCGTGGCCAGCGTCATCTCCACTATTCGCTCTGGTGCTTCCCATGATCGGATTCTTGAGATTATCGACCAACTTTCTGCCGTCTCGACCCGTACGAACGGTACAAGCAACGATACTCATCCGCGGGCGTGATAGACCTTGGTTGTCAAGTTCGAAAGAGTCCGACGTTTTATTGTTCAATTCACCCCGAGCACATTTACGTGGGGCTTTAGGTTCCCACCAAACGACTAAAGCGACACGAAGGAATGATCTTCTCAAATTGAATTTTTTGGTTAACGAATGAAGAAAGGGTCTAAATAGATCTGCGGCGTCGATGAAATATATACGATCGAATGAAGTTTCGAGCGACGAGGGGTTGCTCGATGGACTGCTTTGCGGTTTTTGAGCCTCCCCGGCAGTTCATGATTATGAGTATGATTTATTGCTATTGTTTCGGTTCTTCCCTGTAGATTCCTACTCTTTGGTCAATACGTGGTCTTTTCATATCTATCTCTCATCGTCCATGGGTAACAATAAAGAAATACACGCATGTCCCTTCTGACGAAAGGTTATCTATGTAATCATATTCGCCACCTAGCGGCTAGACTCGAAAGCGGACAGGGGATTAAAGCTTAACCGCCGGGGTATTTTGGGACCCTGGGGTATTTGGGGCTCTGCGAGCATTTAAAGACATCATCTTCAACATCATAATCGCGCAATAATCGCAATTATTATATTTCACTTTTGGTATTTCGATCTTTAGTTCTGATAATCCAGAATGACAAGGAGGACAGAGAAGTATTACAATGATAATCCGAGCAAATTAAAACAAAAGAAATTCTTAATTCTTCATTTCGTTGATCAGATCAGATCATATCAAAGAGTCAACTTTTCATAGTTCCAACAAAATGGAGCCTGGAATCTGAAATCTGTATGCAATCCATAAAAACCCTCATAACTATATGTGAAAGAATACTCTATGGGGTGCAACGGCCTGTGAAGCGAGGGTACAGAGAGCAATCACGGACAGTGTAACGGGCACACAGCCAGGCCAAGAAACGCTCTAAACCGAGACCATAACCTCCGTGAGGGGAGGTACCATACCTAGAGAATTGTTAATATACACTATAAATCGAAGATGACGATAGATGTAGGTGGTGTAACTTACTTGCGCTGGTCGGTGTACCAGTAGTATGGGGAGGGGTCCATGCCCTCGTGTTTGTAGGCGTTCATCAGCTCATCCCAGTCGTCCATCCTCATACTTCCACCGACAATCTCACCGACACCGGGCATCAGCACGTCGACACTTTCGGTGACGCGACGGTCCTCGGGGTCCTTCTTCATGTAGAAGGCCTTAATCTCGGCGGGGAAGTGAGTAAGGAAGATGGGTGTGTTGATGATATCGGTCATCCTACGCTCAGCAGCCTCGGCGATATCGTCACCGAACTGGTGAGGCTTGCCCTCCTCATTGGGGATGTCGTGCTCGCGCAACCACTCAATGGCATCGGAGTACTTCATGCGACGGAAAGGACGCGAAGGGGGCTTGAAGTCGGGGTTGAGCTTCTTGACGTAGGCGGCAATCTCAGGCTCGGCGAGGGTGAAGTCAATGACGTTGCAGATAACATCCTCGATGTGGTCGAGGAGATCGGTGAAGGTGATGAAGTCCAGCTCAGCCTCGATGTGAGTGTATTCGGACAAGTGGCGACGAGTGAGAGACTTCTCGGCACGGAAGGATGGGCACACACAGTAGACGTCACCGAGCGCGGGGAGACAGGTCTCCAGGTAGAGTTGTGATGACTGGGTCAGGTAGGCGTTCTCGCCGTAGTAGTCGAAGCCGAACAGAGTGCTGCCACCCTCGACCTGGGTCTGCACCATCGCGGGAGGAGTAACCTCGACCATGCGGTTCTTCTCGAAGGCTTTGCGGAAGGCACGGAGACAAGCGGAGCGAACCTTCATCACGGAAGAAGAGGTCTCACCACGCAGGACCAGGTGGCGGTTGTCGTAGAGGGTCTGGGGGTCGGCGTCTGGCGCAACACGGGTGGTGATGGCCTCCTTGTCACCAGCGGCCTTTCCGATGACAGTGAAGAAGTCGGCGTGCAGCTCACGGTCGTTGGGGGCGTGCTGCTTAGGGGGCACAGCGCGCATCTCACCGTGAATGACCATGGAGGTCTCCAGGGTCAGGGTCATGATATCGTAGGTCTTGACCATGTCGCCGGTCAAGATACACTGCAGGTATCCGTACCCATCAGCCAGGGTGATGAAAACATAGTCCTTCTGGGCGCGCATGCGGTGAACACGGCCCAAGACACGAACGCGAGTACCGGCAGCATCAGACTCGGGGGTGCGCAGCTTAACCACTTCGGGGTCGGTGTTATCCAGACGAATGCGCACGGGCTTGGGCAGCGAGGTATCTTCCTTGATGATGACCTTCTTGGCCTCCTCTAGCACCGCCTGACGCTTATCAGCCTCGGCCTTCTCCCGAATAGCCAGTTCGTGCTCCTTCGCGGCCTTCTTCTTGCGTTGCTCCCAGAGGTTGGTGGCCTTCTTCATGGCGGACTTGGTGGCGGGCTTCCACTCGAGCTTGGCGGCCGGGTCAACATTTTCACCAGCGGCATCAGTTTGCGACTTGCGGGTGAGATATTGGATACCCTCTGTAGTGGGCTCGTGGTGCACCAAGGCGTGAACGAGGGTCTTGTAGGGAGCGGTCTCGGTACCGGTGGCGGCCGAGTCGTCGCGACCAACGTCCTCGTCGATGTAAATAGAGGGGGCCATGGTGGATTGTGTCAAAAACCGAAAATGCGCCCACCAATTGAAAATTACAAGAGGTGTGTTTTATGGGGAGAGGCGAGGATCGAGGGATAGACCTGCGCAAGAGTTCATTATTATTATTTGTCTCAGCCTGTGAGTCATCGGGATGATAGATAAGGGGCGTTATGCAAGATAAGTGAAAGAAAGGCAGTGGTTACCAGACTCGCAGCTCAGACAAACCAGGCACGGGGTATAAAAAACACCTACAATGATCAATGGCACACGCGCACCCCGAAAGATTTGTGGAAAGGGTCGGGTAACGATGGAAATTAGAGGCCGGTGGAGGGGTAAATTTCGATAGGAGCAGACTTCCCCACAGATGCCTCAGGCAACACGGCAGTCAGGCCAGATGGCAATGGACTATCACGACTTGCAAAGAGCATAATAGAGAATATGGACATCGATCTAAAGCTGCACTTTTCCATGAATCAATTGAGTCAATTTAATACAGCATTCCTCAATGCATAATTGGTATGTGCGTGTGTATATTGCTTAAAGTCCGTTTGAGCTGCCAATGATAGGCAATGCAAAACTTTCGGTAACATGTATGTCAAGCCCTAGGTTTAGATACAGTAAGAAGGAGGCTTCTACTCTGTACCTACCAGACATCTCTTCAACGCTTGCCAGGCGATCTCCAGCTAGACCACCCGACGCCCGAAAAAAGTGAAACAGAGATAAGGTCCTTTCTGGGTTCGACGGGGATTTTCGAAGGGAGTCATTGTTCCACGCGAGCGAATCTAATCCAGATCAATCTGACGTCCGCAGGGTTTAACTAGCTAGTTGGTGGTAGTCCTGGCTGGACAGTAGAAAATTATCACGTGCCTTCCCACGAGACCAAAAAAACTAATCGCTAAACTGGTTGATCAAATGGGAGGCGCCAGGTCATTCCAAGGGCTCTCTGCAATAGGCAGAGGAAGGCATCAATCGACCTCGGGATGATGTGGTCATTCTGGGGGGTGGGGGGTGCGATCCATGGCCGCACGAATGCAGTAAGGTTGATCTTCCTGCACCTCGTGTTAGAGAGAACATCGATGCAAGTATCATGCGAACTGTAATTAGACCAAGTGAGGGGCACCTCAGGCATATATAAAATAGTATGTATGTAAAGCGATAATACATGTAGCAGAGATAGTGTTTATACTTGAGTGAATTGCGTGATGTTCTTATCAGAGTTACCAGTTGAGCAGGGCACCTTGGAGTATCAGATGTATTCCTATACTCGGTGATCATCTCGAATCACTTCAATACCAAGTCCAGCACGTACTCCTCCTTTCCTGTTACTCCACATCGGATGTCGTCACGTAAATTTAATCTCCCTCGCTGGATCCAGTCTAGTCTCGTTCTCCAGTTCGCATGCCAGGGGCGCAAGGCGGGCGGTGATTGGTGGGGCCTGATCCAGTTCTGCAGGAGCCACGGAACGGTTGAGTTGGGGTGTAAACAGTTCTCCAGGTTCTTCAGAGGAGCTCGAGAAGGATGGTGTATCAGCGAGAGGGGAGGTGCGAGAGAATTCACCATAATGTAATAGAAAATAATGTTGCATCGGTCCTATAGAGAGAGAACCGTCCTTGACCGCGGAAGAACAGCGATATAACGCGAGAATCATCAAGGCCGTATACCTCGATTTACCAGTTCATGGCAACGTGAATTGAGTGGGTTTGACCCCCTTTCTCCTTTTTCTTCCCGCTCGTTTTTTCGCGGTCTTTCAACCCCCCATTTTTCCCTTTTATAATCCGCTTTCTCTCCTCGCCATCCTTGCGACCTTGCTGGGATTCAGCATCCTTGCCTTTCCGCTCATTCTTTCGCTTCCATCCACTCGTTTACTCCTCTTGGTCCTGCTTCATTTGGGTTTTGATCCATCCTTCCACTCGTAAAGACCCCCTGATCTCACCCAGCCTTGTACGGTTTGGGTTGCTCCCCTTTTCCCACTTAGCCTCTTTCAGCTAATGACACTGCATTGCGATCTTTAGTCTTTTTTTTAATCTTTTTTTCGTTTTTTTCTTTTTTTTTTTTCTCTTCTTTTATCGTTTATCTTTTGATATTCTGGTTTTGCATTTCGCCGCATCGCCAGTCTATATATCTTTCTCTTTTTTCTTTTTTTGGCCCTTATCGATTCAAGTCGTGTGGCATTCTCATAGAGAAAAAAAAGTTTAGCCGCAGGTTCGTCCCCTTTGATCCCCAAACATCCCTATATGGGAGATACACATTCCAATTAACATTGTCTTCTATCAGACACGTCGCCTTCAAAAGCCTCTGTTCTCATTCTGCGCGCCGGACTTTTTTTTTTTTTTTTTCCATTCCCTTTTAATTCTCCTTGACTCTCTACTCACCAAGAAGAAAAAAGACCCCCCTCGATCCACCCTCGGTTACGTCGCTCCTTCTCACCCTCCACCCCTGAACGGCGATCTTGATATCTCGCCCTAAATACCTTTTCGCCCCCCCTAATTTCTTGGAGAACTTGTCGACACCGTCCCTTCTTGGATTCTTGTGTTTTATATTCGATCTTTTTCTCTTTTTTTTTGTAATAAAAAAAACACCTTTTTTTAATCCTCCCCCCGAGGGCTGGATGCTTGTTTGGTTTTTGGCTGTCTTTTGAGCCTCGCCATGCAAACCTCGGATGCATCGAGCATCCCGAACAGCGCGCATTTGATCCCACCTTCGAAATACAACTTAAACGGTGACACCGGTTTCTCTCACGGCGCCTATCATTCCAACCATAACCCTCAGGGCTTCTCCAACCGCTCGCGACGCGCAAACATCCCTGCTATAAATACTGCCGCCGCGCACCAGACCGCCGAGATGGCTTCCGGAGCCGGCTTTGACATGAACTTCACCCCCCTTCTTCCTTCCCAATTACTTGTCGGCAGTCCTTTCCAACCAGGAACCCCGTCCGCCTTTGCCTCCCCCCAATTCGCGAACTTCGGTGGCTTCCCTCAAGCCAATGCCAACGGCCATGCGCAGAACTCTCAAAACCAACTGGGCAGCCCGACCCAGGGCATGCAGAACCCGGGTCTGTACACGGGTATGATGTCGACCGACGGCTTGGGCGCTTCCCAGATGCTGAGCCCCCAATCGCCCATCAATGGCTTGGGTGGTCTGGGTAACGCAGCCCTGGGCCCCGCCGCGTCGGTGTCACCCGCAATGCTGTCGAGCACCAGTCGTACCGTGTACTTGGGAAATATCCCCGCTGAAACAAGCGCCGAGGAAATTCTGAACCATGTGCGCAGCGGACAAATTGAGTCTGTACGTTTGTTGGCTGATAAGAACTGTGCGTTCATCTCCTTCTTGGACTCTAGCTCTGCTACCCACTTCCACTCCGATGCCATCTTGAAGAAGCTGGCTATCAAGGGTAATGATATTAAGGTTGGCTGGGGCAAACCCTCTCAAGTACCTACATCTGTTGCGCTGGCGGTGCAGCAGTCTGGTGCCTCTCGTAACGTGTATCTCGGAAACCTCCCTGAAGAGACCACGGAGGATGACTTGCGAGAAGAATTGGGCAAGTTTGGTCCCATCGATACAGTGAAGATTGTTAAGGAAAAAGCAATTGGCTTTGTACATTTCCTCTCGATCAGTAATGCCATGAAGGCAGTGACTCAACTGCCCCAGGAGCCACAATGGCAAGCACCTAAGCGCGTTTTCTATGGCAAGGATCGCTGCGCGTATGTCTCCAAGACTCAGCAGCAAAATGCCGCGCAGTTCCTGGGAATTGCCCCAGGCTACGCACACGTTCTGAACTCGGCCGATCGGGACCTGATTTCAAATGCGCTGGCCCAACAATCAGTTGCGGCGGCTGCGGTGGCGACTACAGCCGGCGGTGTCAACAACCTAGGCAACCGAACCATCTATCTTGGAAATATTCATCCCGAGACTACCATTGAAGAGATTTGTAATGTTGTACGTGGTGGTCTCTTGCATCACATCCGCTATATACCCGATAAGCACATCTGTTTCGTGACATTTATCGACCCAACCTCTGCTGCTTCTTTCTACGCGCTTAGTAACCTACAGGGCTTGATGATTCACAACCGACGACTGAAGATTGGCTGGGGCAAGCACTCTGGTCCTCTTCCACCGGCCATTGCATTGGCAGTGAGCGGCGGCGCATCGCGTAATGTCTACATTGGAAACTTGGATGAAACTTGGCCCGAGGAGCGACTTCGTCAGGACTTTATGGAGTATGGCGAAATTGAGTTGGTCAACACCCTACGGGAGAAGAGCTGCGCATTCGTCAACTTCACCAACATTGCCAACGCCATCAAGGCTATTGAGGGCATGAGAAACCGGGAGGAGTACCGTCGGTTCAAGATCAACTTTGGTAAGGACCGCTGTGGTAACCCACCCCGTCAGGCTGGCAACGGAGGCCAGAACTCTCAACAAAACCGCAACGGATCTGGTCTGGAAGGCCCTCAGTCTCCTACCCCTGCTTTGAATGGATTTCAACAGAACTTGAGCCAGTCAGGTTCCCAGTCTAGCCCGACTCGTCCTGCTCTATCTCCTGCGCCAGGCTCTACTGGCTCCCAAAACGGACAGCAACGCCACCCTCTGCAGACCGTATCCTCTCCATCCGGCGTGCTTAACGTCGGCTCAAGCAACCCTTTGACCATGTACCTGAACCAGATGTCCGCTCAACAAGCACAGGATCAAGAGAATCGCATTAGCGATCCTATGAGTCTGGCTGGCTTGCAAGGCCAGTCCCAGTCATCTTCCCAGCAGTCCCTCTACAATGGTACTAGCAATGGCGAGCTACCAAATGGAAGCATTGACGCTCCATTGCACCAGCATAAGTCATCTGCCAATGGTTACCTGAGTGTGGGCAACAGCTCATCTGGCCATGGCCACCATGCTACTGCTAGCACTAGCAGTCTGAGTGTTCCCCGTGCACAGCACTCTCGGGCCGTCAGTCTGCCCTCATTCTCCCAGGAGCCTTTTGGCCCTGTCTCTGGGCAACCTGGCCACATTCGCACTGGAACAACACACCAGCCTCAGAGCAGCTTCTCCAGCTTCTCGTCTGCCTTGGGTGGTCTGAACCACCCTGGCTTTGGACTTGCCATCCAAAATGAAAATTCTTTACCCGGCTGGGCTGAAGAGGAAATTGGAGCTAAATAAACCCAATCTCTCATATTTCTAGAGATGCATACCTCGACTCAAATCTCCTCTGGTGCTTTGATTGCATTTTCTCCTTTCTCCTTCTCTTCTTTTTGAAACATAGTTCTTTTTGATTGTGATGCCATCTTCCTATCTTTTTTATTCTCATTTTATTTTGCTTCGTTTCTTGTATTGGTCTTAATACCTTTCACATTTCTGACTCTTTCCCTATCTCTTTTAACCATTTTATTTCCCATTTTTTCTCCTATTCTCTATCTTTTATTATTACTCAATTGCTTTCGCTACACGTCTTCTTCCAAATCTCTTCTGTTTACTGCCAACGACCCCTATCCCCCTTTAATCATCATGTGTTTCCCCTTATCATCTTGTATTGCTAGCTATGAGTCTTTTCTTTTCTGCTCTCCTGACTCTGATTACATTGGTGAGCTGGTCAGGAGACAAGGGCTGAGCCGGTTTTTCTTCTTTCTTTCTCCTGGATATACTGGCCAAATGACTGGATTTAAGCAGAACTTCTGTTTTAGTTCACTGTTCCATCGTTTTCCTTCTGTCCAGCATTTTTACAACTCTTATCTTTTTGTCATGCCGTTGGGCAGCTTGCATCGGGTGGTATGATCCAGTGAAGATGCCAGTCTTGCCCTGGTCCATCCCGCTATTCGCTCCGGGGTGGATGGTTAGGCCATAGATGTGTAATTAGTGGAAAGTTGCCAGGGAGAAATGAAATGAGTCGATGAAAATCATTAAATTGTTCAACTGTTCTTCGTAAACTCTTGGTAATCTCACAACTGGTTGCGGCTCCGCTTCAAACCCTCATCACCGTCACAAAAAAATTAAACCGTACGTTGGAATTATGGCGTTGAAGGAGTAGCATGTGGGAAACACCAGAATATTGGACTAAGTAGTAGTATTGAGAAGGCGATGTTTGTCGCTAGAGGCTTTCAATGTATGTCATAGTAGTGCAGAGTGAACTCCCATAGGTAGTGTAGGATCCTTGTCTCAAGTGCTCCAGATCTTGTGGTATTATCTGCAGAAGTATAGCAGCTGGTAAGTAGTAGATGGACCGTAAGCATCCAAGGCTGGAGGTGATACAAAGAAGAGAATGGAAAGGTAGCCATAAGGGAACACCTTGAACGAGATGCATACCTGGAAACTTGAAGGTACTAGTAACCTCAACTATAAGCAAACATGTGGATATTATTATAACAAACGAGTCTTCTTTCAAGATTCCCAGTCAGAGGAAGTAGATTACGGACTTCTAAGCGATACTATGTATTTTGAAAGACTTCGGTGGCATGATACACTGTAACATCAATTGAAGCACTCAATGAGTACTAGGTATAGTATCCCGGGCGTTCCATCGCAGCACTTGAGCACTTGAGCACTTCAAGAGCTTGAACTTGAATGTGGCACTAGTATCAGTATAACAAATTACGAACTACATTTGTACTAGTACTAGTTTCAAATGTTCAGATGGTGTGGCTTTTTACAAAATTCAAGTTCAAGTCCATACTACATGAATACTATGAACCCTGTGCGTGAACTCCATGATCTACATAGTATTACTACTCGATATACGACCCTAATTCAATCCCAAACTCCCAAAATTCACTGTTCTTTATTTACCCACTCAACTTGCCATCTTACTTTCGCTTTCAAGTTCCTGATTGACACATGCACTAGATACCAGCGGAGGGCAGCAACCCGACCCGTTCCACGGCCCCTTCGCCAACACATCGACTGTATACCCTTTTGGGTCTGACAGAGGACACAAGATGACGATATTGACTGCATACTCAATTTTTTTTCCAAGCAAACAATGTCATGAATTACTCAAGGCGGACTTCAAGAAACTCCGGAGTCCTGAGTCTATGTATAGTTCATCAGGACAGCACTGAGGGCCAAAATTTGTTACCAATAGCTAGGCATTCGCAATATCCCAAGATCAAGCGGTCAATTGCATCGCCACTGCCAAGATCTACACTCAGATGGTTGCAGTAGTTTGATCACCAGGCTGCAGGAAACAGAACCACCTGCTCACCCGGTATACCGGCTCCGATGCACTCCATATCAACAGAATTGAATATTTACGTCAATCCACATGTAGTTAATATCGGTACCCGGAGAATATCGCAATATACCTCCAATGATCGCCTGATCTTTCAAGTTTCACTCTAACAACATGGTTGGCCCCAATTGCCCATTTCACGGCCTGGGGGGGAGGGGGCCATCGGGTCGACCTGCTCCACCGTCCATGTGGCAAACGTGATGAATGAGCCATGTGCCATTTTGCGCATTGCGTATCATCGTTGCTCCGAGTCTGGTGTGCCTTGTTGTATCGTTGCATTGTGCTGGGCCTGGTGGTGGGGGGTAAACAATTCATTGGTTAGGAAACAGGTTCGATGCCAACCAGTCCGATGGCGCTGTGGCTGATCTGCCAGCCTATTGTCTGCCGCCGTGGCCAAATCGGGGGAATTTGTATTGCGCTGGTATATCCAGACCAGGCTCATGGTGCGAAGTGATAATCATAATAGAGTTTGCAATGCTTTGATGCTCTGCTCTTGGTGTGCCAATCTGATGTCGAATTTGTAGTTGGTGCCCAGTAAGCCTTTGTTTCATTTTATTCACTAATACATTCAAGTTCCGTTATCTCCCGTATCAGTCAGTTTCTTCTCATACTCTTTCCTCGCCATGTTAAATCTATCGATTAGATTGTTCAGATGATGATACGACAGCCGAGCAAGATTCTAAGTATATCGAGAACCTTGGAATGATTCAGGTCGGAGATGCGCCGATACAGCCACACTGCCACGTGGAGAGAGATGCGGGGGTTTTGGGGCTTACTCGGGTATTATCGGCGATCGAGAAGTTTCACGCCCTACAGAGGGGGGTAAAGAAAATCCCCATTGGAGCATGTTCACGTTGTGAAGACATAAGGAGGGGGCCTGTCAGACTTGAATGGCAGATAGTTCGGGAGATGATCTTAATGCCCTCGTCTACAGAAACCTTCGAAGCTGCCCCCGAGTACCTACTCGAACAAGAAACGAAGTACGCAGTGCCCAATAGAAATCAAACGGGAACAAATAAGAGAAACGAATAACGAAAAAAGTTGATGATAAGCAACAACAAAACAAGAATTCTCCCATGTAATCGACCCCTCGTCAAGAAACTCTGCATAACCCGTCCTCTAATATGCACGATAAACACTCGCACGATCTCTAATTTGGAAGGAGTCTACTCTACAACCCCGGTCAGAAGCACCTCGAAAACAGGACTGATCAGTCAGCCTGCAAGCCCTGAAACAGCTTGCTCTGCATGCATCATGCAGCCGATCAAGTCCGTGACGCGAACCGAGACCACGATCTAGCGCCAACTGATCTCACACTGATTGTCATTGTCTTACCATTCGATGCGGGAAATATGTCCTCGCGCTCGGGTGGTTGGGTCTAGGTATAGACCTGCTGCACGACGGAGTACGGAGTAGACTACGCACACCCCCTCCGTCAACATAGTATGATGCGATGCTGCATGATGGGGATCATCACGACCACTTTCCTACCCAATTAGGGATAAGTGTATTTTCAATGAGTACGCATGTATTACTATTACAAGCTCGACTTTTCGCGGCTTATACCGATGTTGGTAATTTATAGAGCACAGTAAAAGGTCAAAGAAATGCCAGTGAGAATTTGATCAGACACGAAGTTTAAGGCCTCCTAGAAACCCAAATTAAATTTTCGCTTTCTTCTTCAGTCGCCCAAAGAAGTACTCTTCAGCGTATACATCTCACTGCTTTTTTTTTTTTTTTCCTTTCTGCTCGGGGAGATCCCGGCCTGAAGATGCCCGGGGACGCTGAAGAAAATCCTCTCCCCCTCCCGTTTCCGTGCCCGCGTTCTCCGTTGTGCCCGGGCATACTCGGAAATTCCGTAGTGGGACAAAGCGTTCCGTGGATGATTTTTCGACACTTCATTCAAAGTCGGTCTCGGTTTCGGCCGAGGGGTCCTAAATGGCAGAGTATTCAACTAAGGGTGGGTGGGTTGAATTATTGACTTCGGTAGATTAATTCTGTAAGTGGGGTGGGGGGAAACAACGAGTGAGGCTCTGTTATTTGAGTGGTTGGGCTGGGCTTAGTGTACGTCAAATACCACCTGAGCACCTTTGAACAAAGGCTTAGTATTGGCTCTGTTTTACAGCTAACGTGGCGTCTGCTTTGGAGAATGTAGAGTCATGTTACAGCAGCCTCGGTGTATGCGTATGTAGTAGGTGTTGCATCGACCATACAGGCTACGAGGTACAACCTACTATGCAAGAGTAGACCCATTAACCGGAGCCTTGCCTTGAGATCTACGGAGGAGGGATCGCTAATTCCATCATTCTATGATGATGTAGTTGAACTTAATGATTCCAAATGATTGACCGGAGTATCTTAGTGAATTTTATATTGATTTTATACTTTTGCTCGCACAACTTTTTTTTTCAAAATTCCATGGGACCCGATCGTTGACTCCATTTCCATGCCCCCGATAACGTTTCGTGTCGCAGGAAGGATCCTCTAGAGGTGGTAATAATTGATTACTGTGCAGAATCGAGGCTGTCGCAATTTGCCGAATTTACCCCCAAAACCCACAGTCTCCGACAAACAAACAGAATAACGATGAGAAAAAAGAAAAACTCAGAATGTCACTGACAAAGTTAGCCGTGCATATTCTCGTATCAAAATCCACTTTCATTGCCGTCTCCCACCCGCTTGCCCCATGAAGATCATAAGGTGACCAGCGTCGGCTTTTGCAGGGCCCAGCAAAATATCATAGGACCTTGCCTTTCACAGCCACGGAGATCACCGAGTAAGTGAAAGTTATATCCACATAGCGTGCAGAGTAAGAAGTGCGCAAATGCTACCGAACCACAGAATGGCGGTGGATCTCTCCAACCAACGAAGTCTGGGTCGAAGATTCTCCAGGTTTGGGGGCGAACCACTCACCGATCCAGTGGAGGATTTGTCTCAGGATTCTATAATAATTCTAGACAATTAAAAATCTGACTCCGAACGCGCATCCGAGTTCCATGCCCCATTTAGACAAGGCTTTCAAAAGAAAAAAAATGAAAATGAAAATTACGACGAATTCCTCCGTAATGAAAAAATACAATTGTGAATCGGGACCGTGGCCCCCGCCAAGATGTAAAGATAACCAAATAATTATGGCAGTCATGGTGATCCTAAATTGCATCCGTCATACTGTATACCCGTTTCATGGTTGTGTTTGCCCAGCATTTCTTTCTATGCGACATATCTAGGGAGCCGACGGCGTCATTCTGTTTCTCTCACACAGACCCCTTTTCGCTCCACTGTTAGTTTAACAGACAAGTAGAAAACTGTTGAAGACACCCATCAAAGTGCGCGGGCCGTGCTAGCGGGGCGCTAAGGGCCCAAGATACTGGCTCGCGGTGTGATATTTGAAGCATTAGTACACTGTTACAGTGCCTGTATGCAATCTAATTGGATCCCCGAACGAGGAAGAGAAAGGATTGACAACATACCTCGTGGTCGTGAGACATTTACGGAGTTAGTGCAGTTGATCTTCCCGCTAGGAGAATGACAGGGTTGGCCTTGACGTTTGAAACCCGATTTTAGTGTATTTATGTTCTTTGTTTGCCTTAGCTTGAAATCGATGGTCAATGGCTTTGACCATGAGGCTGGCGTGTGCACCCTACACGTCATTATTTTCTGATTTGTGGATTAAATGCTCCGCGTAGGGTGGGTATTGAAACAACTTCTTGTCGGTCGGTGATGGCTCAGAGTCATGAAGACTGGATTTCTGGAAGGATCGAAGTTTAGTTGTCACCAGTCGACTATAGTAAAAGAAAGAAATGGAACTTCGTGTGTACGAGGTCTTGCAACGCCACTTTGATTCCTTGGCAAGTAAGCTATTAGCAATAAATCCTTCTCATATACACCAATGCTACTCCGTATAACCAGTCTATCACTTGGAAACTGAGTGCCCGTGCGGAGCTCGGAGCTCAGAAAAGTATGGAATGATGGGTATATATGGAGTATACAGCAGCTTCTTCCAGTATGATATCAAATCATGAGGTGGGACTTGAATGAGATTGACCACTCAGCCACTGCGATAGAGTCACATATAAGAGTGTCATACTATACATAGGGATTCGTACTTTAATGACATACCCCCTTGTCAGTTGTTATTGGCATAAAGAATAAAGAAAAGATGACTTATTTTTCAAACAATCCGAAGCCAATCTCTTCAATCACCTCATTTCTAGTGCTGGTGAGGGATCCTCCTTCAAATGTTGGCTATTACCTCAAAAGCTATATCCGTATTTTACAACTTCAAGATGATTCAACGGTTTCTTCGGAGTTATTCAGGGAGAATCAAAGGCCAAGAAACCTAAATCAGCTCCACAATAATCTGGCCACATTTTTCTTACGTGTGTTAGTACCTTTTGACTATTCGTCATTTAACCCGTAAAATTCCTATGACTGTGCAAGCTTGTGCACACAATCGATGTTACAAGATTTCATTTTCCGACAGGGCCTATCAGACATGATTCAACCATTTCCAAGTTGAGACACGGAGCTCGCATCTCCGATGTTAGCGGGGAAATCAGTAAAGTGGCGTGAAACATCTACTGGGGGTACAGTATATTTTCCTAGCAGATCATGGTTCATCTGACAAGCTTAAGCCCGAGGGAACTGAATCCTGAAACATAATATAATTGATGGGCATCAATAATGTCGATCAACAATATGAACAGAGAAACAAGTTGCACAAGTTTCACCTTTGTATCCACCACCCATCGTACTCCGTAATTCGCATTTCATACTGCCCCAATTATATCCCACTTCACTTCAGACCCGGACCATAATGTAGCCCCACGATGTGACGATCCTGGTGCCAGTTGATTTCCGCATTCCGCTTCAACCAGGTGATCCAAGCTTCTGCAGTCAGGCAATCCGTCACAAATCCCACGTGTCATTAGTGCGTCGCGTGCTTGTAGAAGGGTGGCCGAAGCGCAATTACCCCTCCTTTCTATGTGCACTTATCTATTTATCGAAAGATTAGAGTACATGTTTATCACACTAGACTCTTAGAAAGACTAGTAAATGCAACTAGGAAATAGGGTCAAGGCACATGTATGAGTGACAGTAAAATGCCGAAAGTAAAAAGTGGCCTACATTAGCCCAAGGGGGTCCGTCAGTAGACTTCGCTTCAAAGTTTAACAGTGGAAAGTTAAATATACCACAAGCAAAACTGCCGGAAGATTCAAAGTTTCTCGCGGATAATTTTTGATTTTATTTTATTGTATTTCGTTTGGTCGTAAGTATCTATTAGGTAGTACCTAGGAGGTATTCTTCAAATCGTTCATTTACATGGTGTTGTCATTACCATTCGGTAACAAACAGTAGATTCTTGATTACAAGCCACGATGAACATAACCTGGCCCATAGTGGACCGATTATTGCTCACGAGATTAATTAGTTATAAGCCATGAGCTGTGAAGAAGATCGTCCACACGAGACAGCCAATGACTGGGGCTGTATTAGCGAATTAAATAAAAAGTCTCCATGGTAAGCCGCTCGGAGTTCGTCCAGAGCTCCAGTTATGACTCCATGTTTTTGTATGGACGGAGTTTCTATATAGCATAATCATTGGTCAGCGGTAAAAACACGAGGTAGAGACCCGTTTTCTTCATTTGCTCGGGGATTCTGCTTTTTTCTGATATCATTTGAGACATTTCCTCGTGGTCGCTAAGCCGGACTAAGCAAAAGTAGATTTGGTAATGATGATGTTCAACCATTTAATTTGGAAATTTAATTTAAATTCGCGAAATAACTGGTTCCTCTGCTTTCTCATTCGCCCAATCGCTTATCACTTTTCCGTCTTGGTCCACCCGTCGATCGATTCCAGAAGCGAAGTATCTCCAGAGTCCACATTCTGACCTGGACCTGGCCTCGTTTCTCCGGCGCGGGTCTAGTCTAGAAAGAGTAAAAGAGAAAGTTAAAACATATTATATTCCGTATGTACCTTCGTTAAGGCTACAAGGCTCGTGAAGGTTCTATTTTAGAAGTTCTTTTTGCCTCTTCCTGCTTCGTCATGATTAGTGACATTCGTCGTTGCCTCGTTACTCCGTGCAAAGGCTCCGTCCGATACGTGCGGAGTGTTTCTGTCGCATCCGGAGCGAGACGGATAGCAGCTTGATCCTGCAAGCCCACTTAGAACCACAATTTACGTCCTGAGCTAGTATACCTTTTTGCATTTAGACTGCTGCATCGTCAGCAATGACAAGGCGAACCAAAATCCGCACGACACCATTTTCTGGATTGAGTGTCTGCAGGATCGGGCCACATGGCGTCGGAGGCAAAGCGCGCTCCTGTCCGGACCTAGTGAAAAGTGCGAAGAGTGGGGTCGAAGATGTGGAGTCTACCACAGACGAACTCTGAGCTTCTGCACTGTCTGATTGCTTGAGGCTGAAAGAACACCGTTTCCGGCTCCGAAATGGGGTCGTCCTCGGCCGCCAGAGTTCAGTGTGGTGACTCGTTCGCCGAGGTTAGATCGAGCCAGATATGTATGATATGGAGTGGCTGGATAAGGACGATGATTATGAATTCTCTGTGCAGCAGATGAAAAGTCATACCCCCGGCTATGCATCGCACACCTCATACTGTGTAGCCAATAGCACGATCTATCTCAACCAACAGAACAAAACAGTTATGCAGCAGAGGATTTGAGTAGGGCAAGAAAAAAAAATCGGAAGAAGCCTTGGATCGCGAACATCTGGTTCGTTGAATCTACAGACAAAGAGAACCAGGGGCGTTTGGTAGAATAATCCGATCCGCGAATAATAAAATGTTCAGCCTCGCCTTTCTGCCCTCGTACTACTGCCGTGGTATACTATGTCTAATACATACTGTACGCCGTGTAATCGGCATGACACGCGTCCCTTGATCTGAATACAGTTCGGCGTAGCTCGGGGCTGTGGATTAGGTTTTGCAAATCTAGGATCTTTCCAGGGCTGTATGCAGGGTTGAGGCGAAGGGTGTAACCATTATGGAAGAATTTCTTTGTGACTGATTTTCGTTCGGCGCGAATTTGAAACACTGTGCACTATCCCTAAGGCTATCTCCTCATTTCATGCGCGATCATCACTGATCTAGTCCGCGCTACGAGATGAGGTGGGGGTGCGATGCAAACGAACCCCCGTTTTTTCTCTGCCTGGCCCCCTCTCTGGCGCAATTTTCGTTGGTAAAAAATAATTTTACTTTTAATTTTATTGTTGTTGTTGTTTTTTTTTTTTTTTTTTTTTTTCATCATCTAATTGTTCGCAACGACGGAGCACCACACAGTCCTAGCCTCTGTGACCGGGATTCTGTCCTGCCACCCCCTCTCGCCAGCATATTGGCGCGGTTGCGCAGTGACTGCGCAACCAAAATTGCAGGGATCCCCCCCAAGCTAACTGACGGTGTGGATTCGCATGACGACTCATATCGTGTGGTCGCTACACCGAGTCTTGTTTTCCTCTCCACATTATGCCGCAGAGGATCATCGACCCATTCTCCAACATCGGGAATAGAACCATATTGGTCGCTTTGGACTAGGTTCTGTTCGAAGTTGGGTATGGATTTATTCCATTATCATTTTTATTCTCTGTTTTTATTGCCGCCTCATTTTTGACGTAGTATTCGTTTAGGCACCCTTGTAGATGGTCGCATCTGCTACTGCGCATTCCATACAGATACTTACTAGTGATATACCGAATGTGCCTAAGTGCAGACGGCGTCTATCGCTAGTGGGGTTGCACAGGGACATGGCGTTGCCCATTTGGCGTAGATGAATCCGTGGCTCTTGATCGGACCAACAGCGCATAAATGCCTTTGCCCGAATTCAAATCACCCCTGTCAGTACCACATGCAGTCGATCGACCCAGAAAAAGGACAAAAGAGTAAAATCGGTAGTTCATGGAGAGAGAAAGACAAGTAAAATAGAGAGGGGGAAAAAAAAAAGCCTCAGTGCACATGATTGTAAATATCGAGGTAAGGGCAAAGCCAAAAAAAAGGCGGGAACATGAGGATCGACAAGAAATCGATACATCGGACTTTTCTCTCCTTCAATATCTCTGTACACCAGTTCAGCCCATCACATCAATTTACAGATGTTGGATTTCGCTGATTGGTGGAAGCCTGGGTATATTTATTGTTACAGTGATCGAGTCTTGATCTCATTTGATTAGCTCGCCACGTTCCACCCTAGTTGACGCCGGCCGTTGAAAATGCTAGGATCGGAATGCACAATGCACAACATGACTCGTATTTGACAAGGGTACTGTACTAGAAGAGACGGGCGCATTTCGCGCAAATTTCTTTTTTTCTTCCCGGTCAGATCAACTCGTTCTCTATCCAAGATTTAATCCCTGATTCAATATCTCTAGCTTGACGCCCTACTGAGAACCATGGACAAGCGTCGGGAATATCAACCGCTTCGGGCCCTTTCCCTCCCAAACATGGCAAAATTTGTCTGACATGCTTCCGTCATAAAATTCCGGAGCTCCATTTTTTTTATTCGCCTGGATCGTGCTCTGATTCACCCGGAGTTGCCGGGCGGGTATCCTCTACACGTGATTTTTACTCACTGCGGCTACGCGACTAACGCCCATTAAGTGTTCGATGATTGGACCTGGTGGATCTCTTCTGGAGACAAAGAAACCGGGCGGGGGTCGCAGGACAGGTTAGCACCCCGGGGGTCATGTTGATCTTGATCTGCACGGAACCGGGAGCTCTAGCCCGCGCTCATCAAGGCGTTACGGGGCTGCAGGGTGAGGGATAAAAGGGGGTGTATTGACAACGAAGAAGAAAAAAAGCACACCATCACTACGTAACAAGACAGGGAATAGTAGATAGGGATCTTTGGCGGTTAGGCAGGATTTCTAAATGAAAAATGGGGCGGCCATTGCCACTATTGAACAGGGAGGCTTGCGCCGGCCTCAGGATTGTCGTGCTTTGTCTCCATATGGAGTACGTGGTAGATTTCGTTAGGATTGCGCAGTTGCATATCTGTTCTCTACTACTCCGTCAAGTCTCCATCTACCTACAGGGGGAGGGGACAGGATGGATCCTTCTTCCCCTCCGGCTTGACCACCAGTTTGTATTGTCATGAACGACCGAAACGAAGCATACGCCGCAAATAGTACAGTAATTTTCGATCCTTCAAGCCCTGGCGGTCATTCGTGTTCGGTAATTTTCGTTTGTTGTTTTATTTTATTTTTGCCCCTAGCCTGAAGATTTTAAAGGTGAAGAAAATCATAGCAGCCGTTGCAGATGACGATCTACCCTCAGATCAAAGGCTCCGATGAAGACCGAAAGGGTCTTCTGCAATAACATAAAACTATCCGAAACCATCCGTATCTCCTCGGGCATTAACACTAAACAAAGAAAGACCTGACATCACACCCGCGGCAGATTCCCTGCTTGAGCCTTCTTGAGGTTCTTTTGCTCAGATGATTCGAGGGGTAAGTGGAGCTACTGTTGGAGTCGAGACTCTCCATCTTTCAAGGGTATGGAGTGGGGAGGTTGGACTGGATGGTGCAGCTCGGCTGGATCGCCTGCACATCCTCACTGCGAGCCGAGCGGGATACCTCCCACTTACATAGCTGTAATTCAAAGTGGGAATTTCCTGGACTGTGCCCCCGGGTGCTGCCGATGGCAGATGGGGGCCATCGTCAATTCGCATTTTTGCCCTTTTTTCCCCCGCGCGCAAATTGTGTCACTAAAGTGGCTCAATGGCTTCAACCATGGTTCGCTTCACCTCGCGGATTTGAAATTGTTCAGGGCTGGTTCGGATGATTGCGACTCTGTATACCTGATTCAAGCTAACCGCTAGCTTCGACAGGGATAATTCGATTCTGCCTTGAATTTGTCCCCCCTCATCTTCCAGGGTTTGTTTCGTTTAACGATGATCAGTCCGAATGAGATACTCCGACCCTTGGAAAACAAAAATTATCCAAAAATTCCACGATTCAAGTATCAAACCCACTGCAAAAAAGACGCAGTGTAAAATTACAGTTTCAAAACGGTCGTGAAAGATGCAAATGCGTTGGCAGACGCAACATCCCCACTCTCTGCATCTGAGGCCTTAATTGAGCCCGCATTAGCCCGCATTAGTTCCTCGCCTTCATTCGCCAACGCAACCCGGTGCCACGGCGAGCGTCGCAACAGGTGACTGTTGGTGGTCCAATAGACGCCGTGCGTTTCTGTTGGTTTTTTCTCTTGACTTCTCTAGCTTCCATCCAACTCTAGTATAAACGTGCGAGTCATGTATCCGCGCAACCAGAATCATACAAAAATAATTAATAATTCAAAAATTCAAAAATACCTTCATCAAACAGGCAATGGTGAAAAAGTAAAAAAAGAGGGTCTTTCAACGTCCCTAGGTCAGAGCGTCTTATCCACCCACACTTACCTAGAGCAGTATAAACCCAGCTCTGCTCACATGAAGGATAAAAAAAAAGATGAAGAGTGGATTGGGCATTGGAACATCGCGGAAATAGTAGTGGTCGCCGGTGCTCATTTCTGCATGAAGAGTCTAGTATCTGTTCGTTTCTTGATCACGGCGATGGCGTGGATTTGGCTCGCATGGTTCCCTGCCCAATCTGATCCCTGCATTTCTGTTCAGTGTTTGGCGGCTGGCCTATCATGCGGAGTTGTTGACCAATACGTATTGACGCTCGCACTTTGTTCCCTTTTTGACGCACACCATATCCCCCCATCTCTGAGCATTGGCACGGGTAATTTATCCTGGCGTATTTCCACTTGTGCACTATCTCAACGGTTTAATAAAGGGTATCAGATCCATCTAGGGTGCGTAGAATAGACTTGTATATTATGTGTCGCTTGTTTCTCGACAATTTGTAGTTGCCGCTGCCATACGGAACACCAATTCGTATCCCTCTTACACTAATTACACGCAGGCGCGTCCCCACAATTTGTCATTTCATTCATGCCTGTAGCTTGGCGATGAGTAGGAAAGGCTAATGCTAGACGTGTGCTTCTTTTCTCTCTGAATTTTGATTTTATTCTTTTTCTTTTTCTGGCGGTTTGCATAGTGGATTCATTCACACCCCCGCGTACTTGTACCTTCCCGAGTTCTCCATTTTCGTATTTGATTGAAACGAGACATACAGAAAGAAACGGCGCATATGGTATCGCAATTTTATTTTTATTTTTATTTTCAGAGACAAGAATGATGAGCAGAGAGATCGTCTTGACTCAGGCAAAATTGTATCAGCAAAAATAATAATAATTATTATTATATTAAATGAAAAGTTCCACTAACGGAGAAAAAAGCGCCGCGTCTCTTGAGACAAAGAAACTTCCTATCCCTAGTTCCTGGAAACTTTCATCTATCAGGACAAAAATTAAAAATCAAATGGGTTTTAAAAAAAAAGTGGCCGATCATCACAGAACCAAAATTACCCGATCCATAGAACAGAGCTCTTTGCTAAGCGGAGACCGAGCATGACCGTAGATCGCCACCTGTTAGGAATTTGAGATATCAATTTGAACAGTGGCGACATGAAATCCAACCCGACTACTGTAGGAATGCGCAGAACCCAGTCGCGGAGATAAATAGCGGAGACGGAAGGCACCCTGTCTGGTTCACCGGTTCAAGTGCCCTCTTTGGTCTTCTGGGGGTGGAACCGAAGTCGAGTCGTCCCCCTGTTAGCCCCAAAAGGAGCCTTGTCGTGTATCCGCGGTACAACTATACAGGGGGCCAAAGGAGCGACGACCAGCCCGACCCGCGTATTCGGTACCCTGCACCCAACAGCACTATTAGCCTGGGACTATTATTTTCGGTTTTTGATTTGATTTATTAGAAAAAATATTAAATTATTTTTGTCCTTTTTTTATTTTATCTTTTTTATTCTAAAATTCATTTTTATATATATTTTTGATTTTTCCATTTTCCATTTTTTTCATTTAAGCCCGTGTGCTCCAGGTGATCTGCCACGACTAGAATTCTTTTGATCTATAAACCTTGACTTTCTTCTGGTCCTGAAGGGATTTTTTCTTAATTTTGATTTCGTCAGATTTCGCGATTGGGGATCTCATACTTCAATCCTCCACCCGCTCAACTTTTTTACATCTCATCTCATCTCATCCTACCTACTTCTACTATCCCTCTACTCCACCTTGTTTAGGATATTATTGGGGAAACGATCACACCTTATACTTTGATATCCACTTGGAGTAATTCCCTCTGGTGGTACAATTCAAGAGATTAACGACAACCTCGGGAATTCTTTTGGAAGTCCTATTCCGACAATACAAAAAGTCCATGGGCGATCTATAAGAAGTACAGGAATATAATCACAACCTCTTCTGGCCAGCGCTATTGTGTCAAATCCAGCATATACAGGATATACCAAAAGAAACTTGAATCATCAAAACAGAGCAACCAAGGACCGAAAAAAAAAAAAGCAAAAATGGCCCAAACAGAGCACTACACACACCCGCCATCAAAACGGCAAAGCCGTATGAAGATCGACTCATTGCTGAACCCCTCAAGCGATGAGATGGAGTACACCTCCACAGAATCCCCATACTCACAGCACGCGACGTTACCACCTTCGTTACACAGCTCTGGCTACACACATTCACCGGGCTACCCCCCAAGCCCAAACCAGTATTGGTACGGGCGATATCACGGCTATCATGACACAAGCCCTGGTGCCGCGTCAACAGCGACAACACACGCCAGCAGCAACTCCAGTAACAGCATGAACCCACAACACCACATGTTCCTGTCATACAGACCTTCAGGACCTGGCTCAGCGCACTCTTCTCCAGACCCGTACCACCCACGTGAGCGCTACGACTCCGTTTCTAGCAGCTCCAGTACGAACGGCGCTGATCGTCGCCGTCCTCCTCGGCCTAAGTATGAGGAGGAGGAGATGTACTTTATCTGGTACCACCGTGTCGATCTGTGCCAGGAGTGGAAGGAGGTGCGCGAAAGCTTCAACCGTCAGTTTCCTTCCAGGCAACGTCGGGGTTTCCAGGGTATCCAGTGCAAATTCTACCGTTTCATTAAGGAGAAGAGATGTCCTACGTTGCGAGAACAGAGGAGAATGCGCGATGGAGAGTTCCTGCGCGATGGTGCTGCGCTCGGTGGCGACTCTGGTGCGCCGCGCTTTGGAGTTATCGAGTGGGCTAATGTTTGGTACCCTTGGATGAGGGAGGACCGGGAGACTGCCCAGCGACAACAGCAGGAGCATCAACAACGGATGGCTGCGGCTGCGGCATGATTTGGTTTGAAATATGTCTTGATTTGAATTGGCGGCACTCTTTTTTGTTTTAGCTTTCTTATCATGATTTGGAGAGGTCTTTTGTCTTGCGTTTTCACCATATACCTCATGGGCGCTTCATTTTTATTTTCATTTTTATTTTTATTTTTATTTTTATTTTCATTTTTCTTTTTATTTTTTGGAGTTGGAGGCTTTTCTGCTATTTTGTTCTTCATTTAGCTTGTTACTTGGGAGGTTATATTGTCTTTCGCTATTATCTATCATCAGGCTCTCACAGCATGATTGCCCTTCTACTCATGTGTTTCTACAACAACAATCATCAATCCAAAAATCAATACCAGGATATTTAATTCAACATTACCTTGATTCCAGCCTGTAAGAAACCCCCTATTGTAAAAGAGGAAAATCGCCCAAAAAAACCCAATTGCAGCGCAACCTTGTCGAGTCAAACGCGCAACTAGTGTTCGAGGACTGTATCAGTTGCGCCATGCATAGCCTTGTTGATTCAAACTCAAACAATGCACAATTTCCCTAATAGGTCATAGGTACGGTATACAAAGTACTCGCACTATGGTACTTGGAACTCTCCAGCCTTACGTCAAAGCCGGCTGGAAGAAGTGTAAATCATTATATCATACAAATAAACGGGGCGCAACTAGTAGTCCTGCAATAGCGCAAATCGCACTCCAATGGGGTTCGTACTAAGCAATCTATTTCCATGATAGAGTTTGAGTGACAGTAAAGGCACCTGTGCCGAATGATAAGAGAGGGACTCTACGGAGTAAGGAGTCACAAATGGGGGCCGGCGGACTCGGTGTTGATCATGATGATCGCCCCTGAACTACTCACCTCCGCGCGCAACAATGTCGATCCCGCCCACAACAAACCGAGAGCCGATCAATCCATTGATGTGGGCAGCGAGTCTTTTTGTTCTATCTATTCCACTGTAGAGTGAAAGGAGGCACGGTCATCAATTTCGCATTGATTCCTTTTCTATATTCGGTAAGAGGTTGACTAGATGCAGTCACGGATACGGAGTGCCGACATCCATCCGAGCTGTGCGAAGTTGCTATCCAGGAACTAAAGTCTATTTTAGATTGCTGTGAAGGATTCATTAGATGTCGGGGGTATCGGGGTGCGTTGGCCCCCATTGATTTTCCACGAGCCTAATCCTGGCAATGTCGAAGTAATTACTTCTTACGGAATAACGTCGCTTTTTCTTTTCTTCGTTTAATTGGATTCCAATGAGATGGGATTGTGTCCTCTCTTGTGGGCTGCCCCCGGGGCCGACGAAGTTGGTTGGGGCCTCCAGCACGACAGTCAGGTGGAGATGAGGAGATTGAAAATTTCAAAGGTCAAGGCGGACCATCAGATTAAATTAGATGTGGAATGTTGGAAATTACTCATTTTATTGTCGGGCTCGTCATGTACACGTTTTCTTCATTACCCAGTTTGGACATGACTACATATGCGTCTTGTGAAGGAGTCAGTGCTGAAACCACTAAAAATACTTACATATAGTTAGGCATCCCAGTGCATGAAACTGTTTATGTGAGGAAATACATCGGAAGGCGTTGTTGCAATCTAGTCCAGCTAGTTTCGTATGAAAAGTCCTGAAGAACAGGGTGAGGTACACAGATGTGCATGTGGTAAGACGTGAAGGAGCTGGTGGCTGTCTCGCACAGTCAATCACGGCACAAAACCTGGAAAAGGATTTTCGGCTAAAACCTTCTAGCCATTCCATGCCCTTCTTGCCACGAGGCATATAGAGTTTCATGCGGGACGCTGATTGACATGGCATTCATTCCTGTCTCCGGGGAATGGCATGGTTACGTCGGGGTCCATATCCTAGAAGGAAAATAGAAGAAGTATAAACTAGAATAAAAATAAAATCAATATGACCAAAGATATCTTTACAATTAATCCTGGTCCACGGAGTACATACTTACCGAATATAGATGAATCTACATACTCAAGTACTACGATTCTACATTGGCACCACTGTGTGTACAACGCGTAGGTAGTCTCACCCACTGTACAATACCTATGCAACACATCATCAGGATCACCGACACCGCATGATCCAACTCCGATACCACCAAAGACCACCCATCGGCCCCAATAACCCCTCCATCCCCACCAAGCCCTTCGGTACCAATGCGACAGTATTTCACTCCAGCAGTGACGACCCCATGATCGTCCCGGGGATTGCGGCTCAGCCTCACCGCGATTCAAGATGCCGACAAAGCTCAATGAGCTAAGTGGGCACTAGTAATGAACAGGAATAGCGGCGGTGACCGAAGGAATTTCGTCTTTCTCCACGATTCTTTGCCAAGGTTTTTTTTCCTCGCAGCTGGGCAGCTGTTTTTTTTTTTTTTTTTTTTTTTTTTTTTGCAGTTAGAAATTGGGGGCCATTATTGCCCTGTTTATCACTTGAGAGCGTTGCTCGTGCGGTGGGGACTTGATTACGCATCTGTTTTTTGGGTGTGCTCGATGGGTCTGAGTGGTTTTCTGAAGGATCCGAAGGGACACTACTGTAAGTTATCATTTTTCTTTTCCTTTTATTTGTTTGTACTGAAGACTTTGGAGTTATTTCGGGAGATTTCTGCATCGATGGATTCGACTGGTTTTAGGTACTGTTACCGTTTGAGGCCGTTGGGAGTATTGTGGTATTATTCGGCGTTCCTAGATCACTTCTGCAATGTCTATTATCTTTAGATTGATCGCTTGTTTCTGGTGAAAATGGCCCCCAATGTCTAGTCTTGGGTTTTGTGGAATATACGCCGAATACGAAATACGGCCCCGGAGTCAACGTGGATCATGCATCCATGAATAGTTTGACGACTCATGTCTGAAACATTGCGACCTCGGTATCTATTGTTAGATGGATCAGTGTTCTACTTCGTGTCAAAGTATATGCTACATACTGCACGTCAACCTGCAAGCCCATGATTGTGGAACAAAGACGGTCCATGCACATGACACAATACCCATTCGCTACCCCATGGACCCTCGAAAAGTCCAAGGCTCCATACAACATACAGGTTAGGTATTTACTCACCCTACAATTGTCTTAGACCAAGCCAATTTCCCACAAATCCATGCGCCGTCAAAGGTCATCAGCACTAGTCTCCAAGATAGAAAGAGCGGCCCCTCATCCATGCCCCTGATTCGTGCGGAAACCTGCCTCTGTTCCCGTCGTCCATCGTATCGGGTAAACTAGTCTCGATCGCGATGAACTCCTCACGATCCTTTGGGCCAGACCCCGGTTGTATTACATTCTTTGCGTGGCGTGTTCGTTGTGTTATGATTTCTTCAGGATTTGCCGTCTTTGGACCGTGCATTGTCTCGTTTGGGTGCGTTGTGCGATCCCGGATCATCCACTTCGATAATAAAAAATTGGAGATCAATCTTGCGTATTAACGCACGCGCATTAGCAGTTTTACGTTTGTGACGCTAATTTATTTACGGCGTGGCTTTTATCTATGTGAGAACAAAGGCATAGAGATCGCTTGAAGCTCGAATCCTTTGTAGAGAATGTACTCCATAAATGGCTTCCGGAAAGGTGCAAGTGGCTTTTGCTCACGAATACTCTGCTTGGATTGTGAGACTAGATGGGACTGCTTCCTAAATTCATCCTTGATTTAGCACGTCCTCACAAACACTCTCTGCGGATCTGACCATGATTCTTCACTCTCTTAAGGGGGAGTCAAGGCCGCAGAAAATCCCGTTCTTGGATCATCCACCGCCGACATCTCGCTCAAGCGAATGAAGAATCATGGTCAGATGCCCCCACCGAAAAATCCCAGTGGGATTTTGTTGAAAAAAAAAGAAATGAACAATGAAGAAAAAAGATCATGTGAGAAATAGCTTTGCCTCACTGCAAGCTATTCGCAATGCTCCCAGCCATGCGAGAAGGCGGAATGGTGTTGCCATGGAACGCCTGTGCGACAGCACATCTATTCACAACAATACATTAGCAACGAAATGAATTCGACCGAAGAAAAAGTGTGGATTATACTCACGGGTCAGGCAAAAACTGGGGGTTGGAGCCATTCCAGGTTCGCTCAGTGTCGAAATAACGACGCATTTCGTCACCTTGAGTCAGGCTGGTAAGGAAAAAGTAAGTGCGGTTAGGCTGGCATAAGTTCAGACAAGGTCAGCTCCAATTGAATGCAAAGAAAAGATTTTCAGAAAACATACCTTGTTTGGCTCAGTCTGATACGTCATATGGTCAATATCAAACTTTGCGCAGATATCGTTGAGATCTTCAAGCCCCTTGTCCTCAGGCATGTTTATGTAAACGACGCGCGATTTACCGTCGTCGCACATGCGCTTGACAACCTTGTTGACCCGGCACGGCTCGCCAAGCTCCACGGTAATGAGGTCATCGTCGATGCGAATCCCATCACTGTAGGACTCGTGGTACTGCTTGCATGCTCCCGGGCTAACGAAGTCGATGCTTACTTCGTTATCCCCATTACTGGAAACGGTCTCGACCTCACCTCCATGAACAAGGCAGAGCACATCGGGGAATCTTGCCCACTCGGGAAGATTTTTGAACGTGATGCGACGAGGCAGCTCGGGCTCATCACCCTTCTCAGCCTTTGCAAGTTGCATAGCACGGAAGTGCTCCATGAATTCCCTAGGGGTTCGTATGCCACGGACAACCGGAGTAGTTGGAGTGAACGGGGGAGCTTTGGGGTTGGTGCCTTTGCTTGTTTCAGAATCAGGGAGAGGCGTATCGCCAGCTACACTTGCAGAAACGCGACCACTGCCAACAGTTTTAGTCTCCTTGGAAGTCTTCTTAGTGACGGGAAGCAATGCATCAGACATGTCTGTTCCTTCCTGTTCGAAATGGAATCTTGTTAGCTTCTAATTGAATCTTGGAGGGAAAATATATTCTCTTATGACCACAAACGGGGACTGAAAGGGAATGACCATACCAAATAATCGTCATAGCTCAGGGGGTTGATACAAACCTTTTTGTCATGGACCTCCGGCTTTTGAACTGCCTCATCAGACTTCGCGTTTCGCTCGACGCTGGACTGAAGGGCAACATCGCGAAGGTGGCGAGGTGCATGAATGCTAACCATCAGGCCCCTTTTATCCATGTTGTTCCTGCGGGCTTTGGTATCCTTGTCTGGCTTGATCTTTCCTTTCGGTTGGTTGTCAAAGTGAACGCGATGCTTCGTGCTTGGGGACGAAGTTCGCGGAGCAGGCGTTTCGCTTGGTGCCCAGATACTCGACATGAGAGAGGTGTCTTTGCCTTGTAAAATTTTGTTCCCTTTGTTGCCCTGGAACGTTTGATTGCTCTTGCTTTCCTGTTTAGGGTTTCCTGGTTAGTAATTGTCACCGCGTCAAACGGCCATCAACTGAACAAATGGCTGATAAATACTGACAATGCGGGGCTTGGGCACTCGTGCTTCCAGGATCTCATCAATGGCATCCCGGACAACTCGCTGCTTTCGACGAATTTCTTCGGCCTCCTCCTTCGAGATTGGGACTATAGGGCTGATAGCACCAGTCAACATAGCCATGGTCAAGTGTTCTTCGGGCGACTAGAGATACGATAAAGAAAATACGATCGTCAAAGTAAATGAAAATGCGCGTTATTGATGTTGCAAGTTGGGAGGAATGAGGGAATCGAGGGGAGAGATGAAAAGAGATGAAAAGAGAAGGTAAACATCCAAGGGGGGAGTGAAGCTGGTCTTTTCAAGTGTGGCTGCCTGACAGAGTGAAGACTGCTGCACGTAGCAAGATCCCTCGCCAACAAAGATTCAATTCAAGAGCAGATTATCAAAAGAAACTCTACGAGTGCAGCCTTGGTTCGGAGCTCTCGGATCGTCGAAATGAGATGGTCAGCAGAATTCCTCCTGTGTGTACCTGAAATTTCCTTCCAGCTCCCAGAGACCCAAAACTTTCCACAATGCAGAGATTATAAGACTGACAGTACTCGGCGTCTATGGACCTATGATGGTTCGTTTGAAAAATTGACGGTTTCTTGGTCTTTATTTTTGCGCTTGACTTTCTATAGAGCGTATATTAGCTAGAAAATGATTTACAATTTTCTTGCGATTCATATAGATCATCGAGCCTTCATATTATCCCAACTGTTCAAGTAGACTGTACATCTGTCGTACATACACAAGTAGAGTATCCCTGAGGTAAACTTGAAGTAGCATAGATCCGTTCATCGTCTTAAGCAAGGCTTAGGTCAAGCTCTGGATGTTGTTGGGGATCAAAATGTCATTTACTCTCCCCTCAGCGGGGCTGACATGATAAAAGATTCTCAACAGTAAAGGTATCGACTACTTATCACCTACCTTCATACATGTTTTCTTCACACCCCACAAAAGCAATTACCACCTTCTGTGAGCATTAGTCCCTGTTTATACAGGATTATCTTTATGTTGCTCGCCAAAGAGCCCGTGTGGTGTCACTGGCGTTTCCCCGCATGGCGAACCAACCCCGCAGGAGATCAATGTCGTCACCTCAAGATTCCATTTCCCTCAACCTCCCAACTACCTACTATCCCGACACCATCAGCTCACTGTGTAGGTAAAAATGTCTGAGTTCAATATTGTCAATTCCAATGACCCCGTGCCTGGCGCTGGGATCCCACCCCAAGAATTCGTCCTAAAAGCACATCCTGCCACAGACATCTGGGCCAAGCCTCCAAACACATTCTCCTTCAATGCACCAATCCTCTACCAAACTGTCCCGCTCCAGTCCTTTAAGCGTGCCCGTGTTGCTTTCAACGCGCAATGGACAGAACACTATGATCAGGGTGGCCTAATCATTGTTCTGAACAACGCCGACGGAAGCCATAAATGGGTGAAGACAGGCATCGAAATGACCCACGGCAAACCACACCTGAGTACCGTTGCTAAGGATCGCTGGGCTGATTGGAGTTTGCTTCCTGTGCCATCAGGCGGTCAGGCTGCCACGGTGGAGTTGGTTCGAGAGCCCGATGGTAGCTTGTGGGTGTATCTTATTGAGGGAGTGCAGAAGTCGCCTATCCGGGAGGTTACATGGATCTTCTCGGAGGAGAATGTACAAGAGGCTTGGGTTGGAGTCTATGCGGCGCGACCGTCGAAGGAGGGTGGGGAGTTGGAGGTAAAGTTTGGCCATTTGGTTATTGATTTGGAGTGATTGTAGGTGCATACTATGCGAGGGGATAGTAATAGCATTGGATGATATGGGACCTGTAGTATAAAAAGAACCTTGGAATATTTATGCATTCAGTGACACGCAGAAGGCTAGGTATTGATCATGATGATATGCTACTAGTATACGAATTCCACATCAAATATTTGAAATTAGAACCTTCAAATTGGAATGATGCAGGTGTTGATGATTACCCATGTATTTGAGGAAACAACTTGAAGTTATACTAGTAGGTACCTATATAATACCTATATCCAAGTACTACACATAGTAGTTAGCACATGCATGATCAACTCGGTCCTACCTACCACATACATTGCATATCATATGCTTCTTGAGTAATTAAGCGACTAGATGATAATAATCAACTAATAAAACGACGAGACTAACTGAAAATAAATATATTTCTAGTCTAACACGGCAGATCAGGCATCTGGACCAAACCTGCACAAGTAGACATGCGTTCTTTTGAAACTACTATAAGAATACCGAAAAACTGGCTTACATCACCTCAAGGTCTTATGGTCTAGTGGAATGACGTTCGGTTTTGACTAAGTACCTACTCAGCACTTCCGAAAGGTCGTCGGTTCGAACCCGGCTAGGACCTTTTTTTGCACTATCTTATTGGCAGTATCTTTTATTGTCTTTATTTTTTTTTTTTCTATCCTAATAGATTCCATAGAGTGGAATACTAAGAATATAATAGAAGAAAATCAAGTAAATGAACTAATTATACCGGTTTTAAGCAAGTTTAACAGCGGTCCTGGAATGTTTGAACGACGACCTTTTCGAGATGCTGAAGTGGTACTGAAGTGGTACTTCAAACTTGCGCCTCGAGTGAAGGAATCAGCAAGACTGTAATTGGTCGAAATCTAACTAACACCTTCACATGGCTGGATCTATTATCTCGCCAAGTGACTTGTTACTTCCAGCTTAGGATATTTCCACCACTAATTTACCTACAAGATGTATGTCAGAAAAAACCCCTACAACAACTTCGGGAGTATGAGATGTGAATAACCCGGGTTGTCAGATGATCCCCATAGAAATGCCCAGGTGTGTCAGGCGTTGCCTCCAGCCACGTGCTTGAGCACGGCAGTCACACTGCAGGGGTGTATAACAGCAAACTCTATAGATGGGATTGATGCATGATTATCTGGCGTCTATAGTCTCATATAATATGGTTACTATGATCCGCGTATATACTTATAGAACGCCCGAAGTAGCAATTCCAGTTGAACTGTATGTATATGTATGACTCCGGGCAGTTGAGAGTCACCTCTTCTGGAGGCCCCACCAAGTGCCACCACCTGCGACAACCACAACCAGGGATCCCAAGCCAAGCGGTTCCTTCCGACCACACCATCTTATCGATCAATCATATCTGATGGTGCGAATGACGGGGGTGCCATTTCCTGGTCCTGGTCACTTGTTCTCTGACGCATCCCGATTATCCGTCCAGCGATGAACTCTTCCCCGCTTTGGCGGTGCCTGACATCTTGCCACGACTCCACTTCCATTTTTTTCTTCCCCCGCTGTTAGAGCCGGTTTCTTGATTTTCTTGATTTTTTTTTTTTTGCATTGCTCCCTTCATCATTCGTTTGCTCTGGAGTCGCTTGGACGAACCGCTATTTCTCTTACTTGATCTGTCCGCATAATCGGATCGCCGCCTTTGTCTCGAAGCGTTTAGGTGCATAAGCTGCCGGAATGCCGGGGCACGCTGAACTCGGACCGCGCCTCTCATCATCCTCACCTGAATCAACACTCCATCAACGTGCATAAGTGCGACCGACGATCGTGACTTGGTTTTCATCACACATCGTGTTACTTGCCCAAGAGGCTTTTTGGTCATTACCACTTACCCCTTACAGTTGGCCCCGGCCCCTCTTTGGCTGGAGAAAAATCAAGGGAAAAAAGGAAAAAGAAAAGAAGAGAACAACGCACACACACAACAATTGACCTATCGTCAATCCTGATTTCTCCGTTGCCTGATCCTCTTTTTTTTTACCCCCCCAAAGTGGGTTCGGGTGTAGCCTTCTATGGGGGGAGTTTATAATCGACTGCCGCGCTTGCCTGCCAATTCTTTGCATCGGAATCGCTGCGCCCCATATTTGATTTGATTTGCTTACATTTACTCATCCTTCTCCCCTTCTGCCCTATTTTCATTGCATATTCAGCCCCTGATCGACCCGTCGATTTGTCGGTGTCTCGTGTTTGCTTCTTCCCTTTCTCCTCTACGGTAAACCTGACTGGCTCAGCTTGCCCCCAACATCAGCCGGTGCCTAAGCGTTGGTTAGTCAAAGGCAGGATTACTATCCCCTTTATGTGATACGCCCGCTGTTGTCACGTCCCATGTTGCATGAACTTTCTTTTAAATGGTCGTGTCGGCGATTATCTCTATTCTTTGAATTTTTTTTATCAAGATCGACGCCTTATCCGTGTATAGTCCCTTCCTATGAACAGATCTCTTCTCAGGCGTCGAATGAGTATCTGTATATGGACACCTGGAGGAAATCCCCCTCCCCCCCCCCCCCCCTGCTTCGATTCTCATTTAATTAGTGGTCATGCCACTCCTCGACGCGCGCGACGGTGTATCCTACGGTGCTATATCGCAGGAGGAAAGTTTTACTAGTACAAGCATGGAGACACATGAACGAGATCAGTTATTGCAGGATGGCTACGAGACGGAAGGGGATCCGAGCGATGTCTCGACCATGGGGGAAGCCCAGGAAGGTGTTCGAAAAATTGAGGCGATCAATATGACTTGGACTTCCCGATCTTTGATGATCGCCTACGTCAGGTTCGTGCTTGGTGGCTTGCAGCAAGTCCCTGTCTGTCATAGCCAACCCCGCTAACTTGGCACAAAGTATATTTCTTATGGCGTTCTGCACGTCCCTGGAAGGGCAAACTGTTATGTCCTTATCGGCATATGCAACCAGTGCATTTAGCCAACATTCGTTGATCTCCACGGTTCTTGTGGTGCAAAATGTCGTCAACGGTAAGAGAATTGGTCGCGCGGTACACACTTTAGAAGTGTTATCATATATTAAGTAGATGACTAACTCAATACAACAGCTGTGATCAAACCCCCCATGGCAAAGGTTGCCGATGTGTTCGGTCGCTTCGAAGCATTTTGTCTCAGCATCCTGATTTATATTCTTGGCTATATTCAGATGGCCGCGTCGACCAATGTGCAAACCTACGCCTCCGCCCAGATCTTCTATTCCGCGGGATCGACAGGTTTGCAGATTTTACAGCAAGTATTCATTGCTGACAGCAGTGATCTACTGAACCGTGCATTTCTGGCTCTCCTCCCGGAGTTCCCGTTCCTAGTCACTGTATGGCTAGGCCCCACCATTGCAGGTGCTGTCCTTAAATCTACCTCCTGGCGTTGGGGCTATGGCATGTGGGCGATCATTCTGCCTGCGGCCTTTTTGCCGCTGGCGCTTTCGCTGCTGCTCAATCAGCGCAAAGCTCAACGGTTGAATTTAATCAAGCCAATAAAGTCGAGACGCCGGAAAAATATTTTCAGCATCATGCGACGGACCTGGTATGACCTGGATGTGGGTGGGCTTACGCTATTATCCGCTGCGGTTACCTTGATTTTGGTGCCCCTCACCCTAGCAGCCAACTCCAAGAATGGATGGAAAACACCAAGCATTATTATAATGATGGTCGTCGGTGTTGTCTGCTTGGTAATCACTCCATTGTATGAATCTTCGAGGAAATTGGCACCCAAGCCTCTTCTATCTTTGCATCTTCTCAAACAGCGAACTGCTCTTGCTGGTTGTGCATTGGCATTTTGGTATTTCAGTAAGTCTTGCACGCCTCGTCACATTCAGAGTAGAATGAAATGACCAGAGCTGACATCCTACAGTGGCATTTTATTTCTCTGTTCAACCATACCTGTACTCCTACCTTCAAGTCGTTCAAAATTATGATGTGGCCACCGCTGGCCGTGTCACCCAGACCTTTGCATTCACTTCCACCATTGCTGCATTTACGGTGTCACTTCTCATCAAATATACCCGCCGATATCGGATCTTCGTCACGATAGGCTGCGTCATTTACATGACCGGTTTAGCATTGATGCGCATGTGTCGCCAAGAGGGCGCTTCCCATTTACAAGTCTTGGGTACCCAAATTCTAGTTGGTTGTGGCGGTGGCTTGCTCAATGTCCCCGTCCAACTCGGCGTCCAGGCATCTGCAAGCCACCAAGAAGTTGCTGCAGCTACTGCCATGTTCCTCACCTCGATGGAGATGGGCGGTGCTGTCGGGGCTGCTATCTCTGGAGCTATCTGGACTTCGCTTATTCCGAAGAAGCTTCTTCAATACTTACCGGAGGAAAGCCAATCCCAAGCTGGTGAGATCTTCGGCAAGCTTACCAAAGCTCTCGAATACCCAATGGGATCTCCAACTCGCATTGCTATCAATCGTGCCTATCAAGAAACGATGAATCGTCTCCTCACACTCGCTATAATTGTGACTCTGCCATTGATCCCGCTTAGTCTGGTTATGGTAAACTATAAGCTTGATAAGGTGAGGCTTTCAGCCAATAATGATAGTACATCTAGAAACAAAAGTGACTGACTGTCTTCATTAAGATGAGCCCTAGTCACGATGACGGCGATCAAACCCCACCACCTGTGGAATCGGAGGCTGAAAATGACGATCCACGCTATAAATAGATCAGGGCTACGCCCCTTGTGTGCACGACAATTTCAACTATGTACACAAAAGCTACGACTGAACGATATTTTCGAATGTTTCTGAACATCGTAATTTTTTTGTGGCGTCTTGTCTTTTTTTCCTCGACTTTTTATACCTTCAAATGATCTTTTGCGGTGCGATCATGTATGGCATTGTTTCATTGCATCGGAGACCCAGCAAGCCGGCGTTTTGATTTTTAGTTGCGAACCATATCGTGGATCTCGTGAGCTAGACCGCTCAATTGCATATGGCGTTGTTGATTTATGTTGTAGACGCATCTACTACTAGTATCTAAGAACATTGAATGAATCTTAGTGCAATAGACAAAGGCTTTTGGTTCTTCAACGTGAAGTCCTATCATCTCTTGATATCAAATGCTTGCATAAAAATGGTAGTCCAAAGTTTTGAATGTGCAGCTTTCTGTCTCATTCACTTTCAACTCGAAATGATTGCGCGTGCCTAAATGCTCTTAGTAAGGGTTGGATGCAATAGTAGCTACAAGCTATTATTAACATTTTGGTTTCTAACAGTACTTACATAGGCAGATACTAGTACAACTTGACGCATTTGAGCTAGGTATTAAAGCAAAAGGTTTTTAATGGAACTACTACAAGATCAAACGATTTGAGGAAGTGCATGAAGATATCTGCAGAACTTCAAGTTTGTTACATCTATTCAATTCTTGAAATATTAGCTACCTACCTTATATATTTCTCTCAAATGCTCCTTTCCGGCCTCTAGCAAGTCATCCTTGCTTAGACGCTTCTCAGCCTTCCATTTCGCCCATTCAAGTTGGAGCCTCTTTCTCCGCGGAGTGGTGTCATTTCTGCATCGTTGGACATTATCTTCAATTTAAATTGCGAACAGGTGTGAGTACTGATGAGAATTATGACCAGTTTCTTTGAGCTTCAAGTTCCTCTACATTATACTACAAGAGCCTGAATAGAAAGGTGGTGTCTTTCCATGGGCTGTGCCCATTCTCGCGAGTGTCCATTAAAGAGGCAGCGATGCAGTCATTTCAAAGGTCTTGCTAGCTTATTGAGCGTACACATTATGCTTGCGCTGAGATGAAGACCTCCCAATGAAGGCACCTGTGAATATTTTGGCACTCTATATGACACTACCTAATTGTAGGTAGTATGTAGTGTGTATTCAACTTGAGGTGGCTTGCTCCAGAGTTCTTCTACAATTTGTTTCTGTCAAGTCTTCAAGTTGGAAATGGCATAACAACCTACTAGTATTTTGGGGACTGCTGATTTAAACAATGTCTCTGATATTGAAACAGGCGAATTCTACTAGTAACTGATATAGGGTGAAAGAGTCAATGTCTTCAAGTTTCAGGCTTCCTCCTTCAGCCCACCTTGACTGATTTACCATCGACCGCCTTACTAGTCATCTGTCAGGGTGTAAGATGGTGATCACTTTAGGTTGACGCAACAGGCAGCCATGAGTCAACAGTCCAGGCTTTATTGTGGCTCCAGTGATGGCCGGCGGCCTTCGATTTTGATCAAATGCTCCAATTATATGCGTGTGTACCCTATCGCTGCTGTTGCTCGCGTACATTCAAAGTTTATCCAATTGAATAATCTACCAGCCTCACTCCAGCCCAATATGCACTGAGATCTTAAACTCAGACCGCCGAACGCCCCAAGTCCAATTTTTAACACATCTTCCCTTCTACCCAGCATGCCAATCCGAGCCCCCCTTTCGCTTCCCCGAAAAAGATTGACCATAGTAATGAGCATTCCCATTCGCTGCCTCTGTAACTGCAATGTTGATCAACTGGCTGTTGAAGCTCTAAATAAAGTGCGGTGCATGTACCTGCATATCGCTGCATGCACGCCTAAGATGCCGCCGAGCTCACAGGAAGAGAATGCCTAACAGTTCCACCTCTCTGTTTAGTTGCTCGAATACGGTTGAAGTCTTCGACCGCTCAACAGAATTACTGATTCAAGTGAAGAATTAGAGCCAGCACTTTATGTTTATTCCCGCTCATATGTTCTATCACAAGTACAAATTCGTGGCGCGTGGGGAAAGAACCTTGACTCTGGGTCGGCCCGCGCCAAGACGAAGCTTGGAGCTAATCTCGATTTTCAGGGTCACTGCACATGTGGAATGGGCTTAATCTTACCTTGCAGCTAGAGCTCGAGGAGGACGTTGGGTTTCACTTTCTTAAAGGAATTATGGGTCCTCTTTGCATTCCTGAAATTTTCAATTATGGTTGTTGATAGCGCCACGGTATGGATAGAATCACACGCGCCCAACATCGCCCCTCCATGCACGCGCTTAGAATAAAGCCTAATCTACTTGGCTTTTGGATTTGAATAAGTGCCGAGGATCCGAGAGGAAAAAAACACTTGTTGGTGATGTTGTCAGCCGTTCGAGATATCCACTTCAATAGCGGTGTGGACAGCTTCGGAATCGAGATTAGCGTGTCGTGGACAGCCCCTTGAGCCGTGGACGTGCCGCTCTGCGATACACTTGCCATTTGGTGGCTGTTTTGGAGTCTGATGGCTTGCACGGGGTATTGGACCAGCCATTTCCGATCGAAAAAAAGGGGAAAGGTCAGATGTTTGCCATATCTGCTTCTTTGTGATGAGATATCTGCCCAAGATATTGCGTGTAACACTACTAGTATCCGTAGACGCGATGAAGTAATACTTTGAATGAAGCTTAGAGCATTTATGGGGGGTTTTTTTTGGTCCGACTGGAGCTATATCTGGGTAATTAATGGGTCTCTTCGGTCCTCGGTGGGTTTGCCGATGCCCAGTTGCTTGACTGGGATTTACTTGTCGGATTTGATTGTTGAATTTTTTATTTCTCTCCTGTGCCCCTATTCAGGTTGAATGCTATTTTTACAAACTAGAGCTATTTACTCAATATGAAGCAGTCTGAGACGCAACTCGTTCATCAGTTGTAGCAGTGCTGGATCACAGCGCTTAACCGACGACTTTCTTTGATACGGTCTTGGCGTGACCCTCGACCGGTACTGTCGTGTATGGAGGATTCGAGGGAGCTTGAGGGGGGGGGGGGGGGGGGATGTGTGAGAACTGAAGAAAATACTCGTGAAAACTGGTAAAATAGAATTTAAAGACAATTTGGGAATACTAAACAGACTTCACATTGGCGCCTTCACGACTTTCTGGTCATAAATTCCAGGCGGCTACAAGGCAGGTCAATAATACCAACTGGTACAGGCCGCGTATCTCACGAGACTAGCACTTGTCTAGACTCCATCCTCTGCGGGTTGCCCCATTCAATCCAGACCACAGCTCTTCCTCCTCCCTTTTCGTCTCCCACAGCCTTTTCTCTTCTTCTTTCCCCTCATTTTCTTTCCCATCTCTCCACTTTCCACATTCTCATATCTCTTGATCTCCCTGGTTCGTCCTCGGTGCTCACAAAATGGTTGTTGCTACCATCAAGTATGATCCCCCCTTCTCCTACCCCCCCTCCTTGCCGAAGCGCCCCCTCTTTCTGTTCCCGATTTGCCTAACCTTCAATCTTCTAGGTGCGTCGTGGTGGGGGACGGTGCTGTCGGAAAGACTTGTCTACTCATCTCCTACACAACGAACAAGTTCCCTTCGGAATATGTTCCCACCGTCTTTGACAACTACGCTGTGACTGTGATGTAAGTGCTCGTCGATCCGCCCGGGCGGGAAAAGAAAAAAAAATTATATATATATATATACATACATGGCGATGCTGCCATCCCAATACATTCTTGAACCCCCGCCTCAAAGCCATCATGAGGTGAAAAGTGGTACCTGGCGAAGCAGGCAGAAGCACGTCAAATACGAATGCTCGATTTTCTGACCAGTCGCTCTTTTTGTTCTGAACAGGATCGGCGATGAACCGTACACCCTTGGTCTTTTTGATACCGCCGGTCAGGAAGATTACGATCGTCTCCGTCCACTGTCCTACCCCCAAACCGATGTCTTCTTGGTCTGCTTCTCCGTGACATCGCCAGCTTCATTCGAGAACGTCCGCGAAAAATGGTTCCCCGAAGTTCACCATCATTGCCCCGGCGTGCCCTGCCTTATCGTCGGTACCCAAACTGATCTGCGCGACGACGCAAACGTGCGCGAGAAGCTTGCTCGCCAGAAGATGCAGCCTATTCGTAAGGAGGACGGTGATCGCATGGCCAAGGAACTTGGTGCGGTGAAATACGTGGAGTGCTCTGCTCTGACGCAGTACAAGCTCAAGGATGTCTTCGATGAGGTATGATCACCATCTTGCATTTACAGATCATTTTGATCTCTTTTTTTTCCCACTCGGGGCAGGATGGGGCGGGACCCCTGTCCCCACCGTCTACTGCTTCCTTCCCCTCAGGCTTCAAAGCGTTCACCTACTCACCGCTTATTCCCGATTTAGGCTATCGTCGCTGCTCTCGAGCCCGCCCCGAAAAAGAAGTCTAGGGGCTGTCGCCTGCTGTGATCGGATCCCGATGGAACTTTCACAGACTGGTTTTTTTGACGTGGCATCAGGCTTTTAGCCCGTTGACGTCGTGATAAAACCACCGCTACGATGGAATGAACCTGTTTTGTTTTCTTCATTTTTGGGAGGGCCATTTAGCTGGGATTTGTGCCACTGGGATGTGCACTGCAAAAATGGGAGATCTATGATGTTATGGGCTACTAGCGTTGCTATCTGAAGTGGATTCAAATTACCACGTTTCAAATCTTGATGGTTCACCGTGCTTGTGCTTGATGGGTTCACCCTTTGCTCGACTACACCTGGGTCACTTGTTCGTCGCCTCTGTGCCCTCTTCGTTCCCTTTTCTCACCCCCTTTTCATCTTCCCCCTGCTTTATTCTATTTGGCTTCACCCGGCTGCATCCCCTCCCCCGCGCTTCTCCGCCATGTGATATCTCGATTCATCCTATCGGGCTTCTCTGCTAGCCTCCCAATATTCGTCTTCTTTCTCTCCTTTTACGACCTGCAGCGACCACGAGCTTCGATATTCTCCTACCTCTTCTCGTGTCACTCTTCCGACATTTCACTTTTTTATTCCTAAACCCCACCTTTCAACCTTATTACATCGTCTCTCTCGGCGTTGGTCGTCAGGGCGTCGTGTTTTTATTTGGCCGGTCGATGAATTTTTATCCTTGTTTGTCCGTCCCCTTTACCATAACCCCGCCTCTCAGGTGGTCTTCTACCTCGGAGATATGAATTTGAGCTTGCTATGGCTTTCCCTGCTCCGCAAATCCGGATATTTTGCATGCGCGCCTATTTCTTCTTATCTTCTTTTATTCTACGCTCCACGATTTCCGATTTTTCTTCAGCTATGAACATCTGTCTGCTGCCATCTGCTGCTGGTATTGTGTTTCGCGCTTCCATGATTATTACTGAAATGTGCAAAATCATCCTGAATCTTAGAGAGCTTTGCAGACAGTGGACAACTCAATTGATAAGATCTACATGATGGTCCTGACGTGCCCAGGGTGGACTGTAGATGGAGAGCCGGGCTTCTTATAGATAGATACCGTTAATATCTACTTAACTTGAAATATCCCCATCTTCAAAAACATAAGAATTGAATTTATTGTGGAAATGGCTTGAGCTCAATCTTGTATGGTATGGGCATTTCATTCATTCCTGGTCGTCTACTTACTATAATTTCGTGTTTATCATGTATTTTATATACTCAAAAAAAGATGTGGGGAAAGGGAAAGAGGGGAAATAGAGAAGAAGCTCTTCACAGCTCGTCCTTGCCTTCCTTCTCAGAGTCGCTCTCCACACCATCAATGCCATCCTTTTGGCCGTACCAACCACCCAGATCTTCAGAGACACCAGATTTGACCATGCTAGTAATGATCTCAAAAGCAACCTGTGCCGCAGCAAGAGCAGTAGTCTCACCCTTGTTGTCGTAAGCAGGAGAAACCTCAACAATATCAGCACCAACCAGGTTCAGTTTCTCCAGACCACGCAGAATACGGATGAATTCACGGGTAGTCCAGCCACCAGGCTCGGGGGTACCAGTACCAGGGGCGGTAGAAGGATCCAACACATCGATGTCAACGGACAGGTAAACAGGCTGCTCAGGATCAAGGCCAGTACGCTGCATGATAGTCTCAACAACACCCATAGGACCAAGCTCATCGATGTCATCCGCATGGATACGAATAAAGCCCTGCTCAGGTCCAGGGTTCGTGTAATCGCCATCATCGACACCGGTCAGACGGGTGCGGAGTCCAGCGTGCGCAGAGGTAGAGTTGCAGATCAAACCCTCGCGGCTAGCCTTGTGGAAGAAGCTGCCGTGGTTGAACTGCGTCTGCTCAGATTGCCAGTAGGCACTGTATCGCACAGGGTTCCAGGTATCCAGGTGCGCGTCGAAGTGCAGAACGGTAATAGGCTTCTGATAGATCTTGTGCAGAGCACGCAACGCGGGCAGCGCAACACTGTGATCACCACCCAGCGTAACAAGCTTCGGGTGTCCAGATCCAATGGTCTTGTCGCCCTTTGGCGCGGTGTTGACAATCTTCCGGGAACCCAGCTCCAGGAACGCCTCGTACATCTGTCGCTCTGCGAGTCCGTTGTCGAATGGGGTGATTGGAATGTCGCCGCAGTCTGTAATCTTGGCCCAGGACTTGTATGGGTTAATCCCCGCACGAGTGTTGTAGCTTGTGCCGGACATTTGGCGAGCGCTGGCGGCGCGAATGGCGCGGGGACCGAATCGGGCACCGGGTCTGTAGCTAACAGCTGTGTCAAAGGGGGCTCCAATCACGGCAATGTCGTAGTGCTCGTCCGGCTCGATCAGGCACTTTACTGGGCGGAGGTGCGCAAAGCTGGCAATGCCGGAGAAAGACCACTAAGTTTGGTTAGATGCGATCAAATTTTTTTTTTGCTTCCCCCCTCCCCCCATTATTTTCTTTTATCTGCTTACCTCCTGATCCCACTTCTTTAGGAGCTCCTCGCGCTCATGCTCAGGGACAACCTCCGTGTCGCCGTGGTGAGCGCATGAGACCGCGGAGCCGGCCAGAGCCAGCACGCTCAACAAGGATTTCCAGGCGGGCATGACGATTGGAGATCAATCCGGGTTGGTTTTTACAAGAAAGAAAGAAAGAAAAGAAAAAGATTAGAGACCCGGGATGCAAGACCGGTTATATAGAAGGTGACCATTTCCGAGCGAGGACTCCATTTTCTCCAATTTCTCCCAATCTCCGTGGAACTTCCTAAACCATCGAGCTTTATCTAATAAGGAAAGACGAGCAGATAGCACTAGTCAGGCCCCGCCGTACCCGCCACTCTCCGCCCATCATCGCGGAGTCGTGCAGACTTTCCCTTCTTGGCTTGTGCATCTTTTGCTCCCCGAACTTCTCTTTCTTCAATTCCTCGCTGCTAAACGATGCCATGCGTCGTGTTGTCGTGACCGGCTTAGGCGCCGTGACGCCCTTGGGTGTTGGTGAGTACTGTCTTTCTTCTATCTTTTTTTTTTCTTTCAGTCCTATTTCTTTTTATCCACGGGGCCTTGGAGTATGTTGTTGTTATCGTTTCGCCTTCGCTCTCTTGTCCACTACCGCTTGAGCCTCTACACAACAGCTCTAGCTGCAGGTCCAATTTGCCATCTGAACTGCCGTGGTTCTCCGCTCTGTTTGGAATGTGCTAGATAGATCTCCCTTGTTTATTCTGTCCCCGGACTAGCAAAAGGACCTCCGCGATGCACCAAAAAACCCAGCGTCTCCACTTCCGGAAGGGGAAGGTCCTGACAGCCAATGACGGCATTCTGAAGTGCTTGGCTCGGCGGACTTGTCACCGCTTGCTGTTCGGTATTCGGTGTTCTGGATGTACTTGCACCAAGTAGTAGATAGTCAACCGTGAATGGCTTGCGTGTTTATGATCGGCACGGTCTGCTGCGATCGATTAGCTAACTGTTTCCCTCTTGTGCTGGATAGGTATTCGGCGAACTTGGAAACGTTTGCTAGATGGCCATTGTGGCATCGTGAATGTAAATCATCGCGATAAGCGCTTTGAGGAACAGCCTTGTCAGATCGCTGCTGTTGTGCCACAGGGTACGAAGGAAGATGGAGGATGGACGGCTTCGGAATGGCTAGGTCGTGGGGTAAGTCTTTCAACGCCTGCAACTGCATCCTTTTATATAGATCTTATCGTGGAAATTCTCGTTTTATTTGTTCTTTATTTAATGTGTTTCCTTCGTTCAAGCTCAGTATACTAATGGATATGTGGTAGGACGAGCGTAAAATGGCCATGTTTGCCCAGTATGCCATGGCTGCAACTGAGGAGGCTCTCGAAGATGCGGCCTGGAAACCCACGGCGTTTGAGCAGCGAGAAGCCACTGTAAGTTCTTCTCGCTATATAATTATGATACGGTTGTTGCAGAATAAGTCTCTTAACCGTACTGACTTGCTACATAGGGAATTTGTCTTGGTTCTGGGATAGGCAACTTTGATGAAATCTACAACACAGTCGTTGCGTATGACAAAGGTGTAAGTTTGATATCATCGGCTCTCTATAATCGAAATATTCACGTTGCTGACTTTTCAAAGGGATATAAAAAAGTAAATCCGCTCTTCGTGCCAAAGCTGTTAATCAATCTTGGGGCTGGTCATATTTCTATGAAATATGGTTTTATGGTAATTCAAATTGAATCCTAATCCTCAGTGTTTAACCTTGCTTATTTTTCCTCAGGGACCAAATCATGCAGCGACCACTGCTTGCACCACTGGTGCCCATTCCATTGGTGATGCAGCAAGATTTATTGCATTTGGCGATGCCGACGTGATGGTTGCTGGTGGAGCTGAATCTTGCATCCACCCTCTTGCCATTGGTGGTTTCGCAAGAGCTCGAAGCTTAGCCACTGATTTTAATGACAACCCAACAGTTGCCTCTAGGCCATTTGACGCTGATCGAAAGGGATTTGTTGTCGGTGAAGGTGCAGCTATTCTAATTCTCGAGGTACCTACTTATCCTTGATCATTTCGACCATAATATCCTCATGCTGATATCGAGTTATAGGAACTGAAACATGCACGCGCACGAGGTGCACGCATTTATGCCGAATTGAGAGGGTACGCTAACTCCAGTGATGCCCATCACATGACAGCACCGAAAGAAAACGGAGAGGGTGCATACATGGCTATGAAAAAGGCTCTCAAGCAAGCGAAGCTGCCCCCTTCAGCTGTTGACTATGTCAACGCACACGCAACATCGACTATTGTCGGAGATGCTGCTGAGAACGCAGCTATAAAGTCTCTTCTCCTTGGTCCAGACGGGAAGAAAAAGCCTGAGGATGTTAACATCAGTAGCACCAAGGGCGCAATTGGACATCTTCTCGGCGGCGCTGGCGCTGTAGAGTCAGTATTCAGTGTTCTCGCTATTCAATATGTAAGTAACCCATTCGATTTTCTCGGGCTAGTCGTTTCTAAGTCTGCCGATGCTGATATGGGTTAGAATGTTATGCCGCCTACCATTAATCTCGATCGTCTTGCTAATGGCTTTGATTGCAACTATGCCCCGAAGCATGCCCAGCAGAGGCAAATTGACGTGGCTTTGACCAACAGCTTTGGATTTGGAGGAACAAATAGTAGTCTTTGCTTTGCTAGACATGACTACTAGATCCCTAGCTTGGAAGAGCGGCTTTGATTTGTACAACATTCTTCTTTAATCTAAATCTACAAAATATTGTATTGGTATCTCCCAAATATCCAAGATGAATTTAGGCCCGACCTGGAGCAAAATTAAGAAGAAATCAAAGTCTCCAGTCGAACTGGTACCTATGATGGGCGGAGAGAGAATGTTCAAGGTTGGACTCGATTTATCGAACATTAACTGGCTCGACACTGTTCTAGATAGAATGTCTAGTAGTTACCTCTACACCTGGGCAGCAACTGCCCCCCACCCCCCCTTCTCCAGAATGAGTGAATTCAAGAGACAGCTGGACTCAGAATAATATCACATTGTGCAAATTTTGCTCTGGTACAGGGGCGATAATTTCAAGATACGGCCATGTAGGTTAATTCACGCATTCTATACTAGTCTGCCCCAACAAAACTTATCAGTCCGGTGGATGAAGACAAGGCAAATATTGAGTGAGAAATTTGGGGTAATTCCCTTGATTTTCATGGAATAGACCCTGTACCCTGAGACTTGTAGTATCTGTTCTGCACAGTGCACTCTATATGATCGATCTCGAGTAACTAATCACACGTGACATCGTCCAAATGCGGAGCCCCAGCCCGTCCTGCCATCTCAATCGTTGGATATGAACAAGTCTCGACCCCCTCACCTATTTCTCAACTCAGCTTTACCTCTAAATAAATTCTGACAGCGTGAATAATTGTGTCTGGAACACTCGATATTCGCGCTCATCATGGCGACAAACGGCGACACCGGTCGAGGTAAGCACCACCCGCCCCGTTGAAGCCTGACATCGCGATGCTTTCGCTTTAAAGGCGACCGAATACAGCGATATAGAGACAAGGCATACTGACTGAGTCAAATGGAACAGCAACCGGAAGCCTGGTTGATGCATCGGGCTACAAATTCACGGAGAAGGATACCAAGCCCGGCAAAATGAAGGTCAAGAAGACCTCCAAGGCCTCAACAAAGAAGAAGGCAGACGGTACATATTGATCGAAGAGGAGCAATGAGAAGATGCTCTGTTACCAGGTCATTGGAACTAATAGGACTTCTCATTACAGATGCGAAAGATGGACCGGTCGACGCCTCACCTACTTCCCCCCTCCCGAAGTTAGACGACAAGCTCGCCGCATCTTTCCCGACTGGTAAACCACGCGAGGAAGATCTACTCGAAACAGTCATTTGCAAGCATTGCAAACGCCCTGTCCTGAAACAGACTGCCCCAGAGCATATTCGTGGCTGTTTGAAGGCCAAACAGGAGAAAGCGCGCAAGAAGAAAGAAGCTCGTGATGCAGCAAATCGCGCCAAGGTCAATGATGGAAAGGATGATGACGATATTCGTGATAAGGCCGATGGGGATGACTCAATGAAGGGACAGAAAAGCGCGAAGAAGAGTGCCGTTAAGGGCACCGATGATACGAAGAAGGGAAAGAAGCGTAAAGCTGACGAGGACGACAAGGAGCCTAAGAAGAAAAAGAAGAAGGATGAGCCCAAGGCTAAGACTGCGAAGCCTAAGGGCCCTGTTGATGTTGAGAAGCAGTGTGGTGTTACCTTGCCGAATGGTGCACAATGTGCTCGTTCGTTGACTTGCAAGAGTCATTCCATGGGAGCCAAGCGCGCCGTCCCAGGACGATCTCTTCCATATGACATGCTGCTACAGCAGTATCAAAAGAAGAACCAGGCGCGACAGCAGAGTAGGTTTCATCGCTCTTACCCACCCCCTTTAACTCGCCTACGAAGTACAGATGGTTGACGTGAATATTTTGTTGTTTTTCGTTTACAGAGGCTGCTATCGATGCCAATGCTCCGCTCCAAGAGGATATTGATACTAATGGTCCCGTCGACTCGGATGAAGAGAGAGACTCCGTCATGGCGGGAATTGCCCGCTCGAACCCTCAACCTCTCTCAACTCATACCCTCATCACATCCAAGACGAAATATCGATATGTCCGCATCAAAGAACAAATGTTACATGCAATTGGTGGACGTGGAGGAGGAGGTATCTTCTCCACTACTGATGATTCTCAATCCCTCTTTGGTGGAAATATTTTCCAACCATTTGACCCTGAGATCGATGCATCTTCGTCTCCTATGATTCCTTCTACCGACCCTGCCGATGGTGCTGTCTCCATGGATGGCTCAAGGAATACCCCAGTACAAAATGTGCGAAAGTCTTCTATTGCAACAGCCTCCTGAGCGGACCCGCGCCAAACTGACGATTTAATGACTTCCTTTACGCAATTTTTCCTTAATCGATCTTTTCTCATCACTTATATATTGGATCAGTCCAATGTACCGTTTTCGAGGCAGATTTCGGCGTTCGATGGCGCGACAGTACTGTACATACCCCTATTTCTTTTCTGTCTTTCTTTGGCCCACCATATCTGCTCTGTAGATTATGGAGAGAACAGGCCACTTCTGTCTTTTTCTTTGATTTAGTGTTGAAATGATACCCCGGCTGTTGGCGTGATTCGCAGGTAGTAGTAGCTTACAATGGACTTCTTGATCTCAGTTGGTGATAGTCAAACTGAGAATAAAGTCCATCTTCGAAATTTATGAAAGTTTTGACTATTGAGTATTTGAAAAAGTCCTACTTATACAACAACACATAGGCAGTAGATCTGATCTATCCATGCAGTGGATAAGTACTTAAGCTCTAGAGCTTCACTTCTAAAGTTAAGTTGAGCAGCCTAATGATTATTAATTTTTCTGCCTGAGGTGTCAAGAAAGCATCTATCGCAGCTCCGTCGATCATTGACATAGGAAACTCTCAATCCCATGCGAGCTCTCCAGCGCTCTTCTTGGGCTTATTTTCGTCTTTATTTTGCCCGAAAACATACAAAAAGCTGAATTTTGTGCGGGCGCTTGCGCCTAACCTTTTTACCAAGTCGCATTGAGCTTCAACTTTGGAACGTGTGCTCCCACTCTGACACTGCTAGCCGCCCCTCGTCGCGGATTGGGATAGAACCGGAGACTGATCGCAATTAATCGGCGGATCCAGACTATTCAATACTCTCTCTTTCCCTTTCGGAACATACCCTCCACCACTCCGCCATGAGCCACTCCGTTCCCGACCTCGATCAGATAGGCATCAAAGCCGAGCATGAGCTGGCCGACCAGTTTCGTCGCGAAGTAGCACATCTTCTCGGGCGCGGCAACCTGAATTTTCCCGGCGCGCAACCTGTCAGTTTCTCAGCGAAGCATTTGACCGAGCTACAAAGAGAGGATTACTATGTCTGTGAGAAGACAGATGGCATTCGATGCTTGATGTACTTCGCGCGCGGTGATCCTGAATCCGACACTCCTGAAATTCACTACCTCATCGATCGAAAGAATGACTACCGCTTCGTTCCCGGTCTACACTTTCCTCTCCCAAATGATGACAGCTTCCAGTCATACCACGTCGACACCTTAGTGGATGGTGAGCTGGTAAACGACATATACGAGGATGGTTCGCAGCAGCTCAAGTACCTGGTCTTTGACTGCCTTGTACTAGATGGACAAAGTTTAATGCACCGGACACTTGACAAGCGCCTCGCTTATTTCAAGGAAAAGGTGCTCAAACCATATAACGCCATGTATCGCAAATACCCAGAGGAAAAGCAACACCGTGCTTTCGCTGTCGAAGATAAGTCTACGCAGGTCAGCTACGGCATCGAGATGATGTTCCGCGAGATCATTCCTCAGGTAAAACAGATTCACGGCAACGACGGTTTAATCTTTACATGCCGTAGCACACCCTACCGCATTGGTACAGATGAGCATATTCTGAAATGGAAGCCCCCAGCCGAGAATACCATTGATTTTCGCATGCGTCTGGAGTTTCCAGTCTTGGAACCTGATACCGATGATGAAGCAGAGGGCATATCCGCGCCTTACCCCGATTATGATGCTTTACCTATATTCCACCTATTCGTCATGTTAAACGCTGGCGAGTATCGCCATTTCGCGGAAATGCACGTCACAGCGACAGAATGGGAAGATTTGAAGAACATGCATGTCCCATTGGATGACTCTATTGTTGAGTGCTTTAAGGATGAGAATGGACAATGGCGTTTCCATCGTCTGCGCGATGATAAGAATGACGCGAATCACATCTCGACGGTTGAGAAGGTCCTCGAGAGTATCGAAGATCGTGTTACGGAGGACGATTTGATTCGTCTTGCGCCGGTCATTAAGACTGCGTGGAAGGCACGTCAAGCGAGTATGACTTCTGGTGGTAAACCTCGTGGGATGCCGCCCTCGGTCAATGGAGGTGGTGTTAAGCGCAAGTTCGAGGAATGATGACGATGAAAAAGAGAAAATAAGAACAAAATACGCTTTTCCTTGCTTTCATATTTCTTTTCACGTTTCGTCGTTTGCTTCCAAATACATTTGCAAGGTGTCTGGCGTTTGGTTGTTCATCTCGCTTATTGTTTTTACGTTGGTGGCCTAGCTCATTCTATTATCACATTCTCGTCGTCAAGAATTTGTGGCTGGTGAATTGGATCTTGATATAAATCTTATAAGATGGTTTCTTGGGTATCATGGATGATGCATCCTTGTGTTTTAACGCGACTACGTGGGCGGCATTCTCCCTCTTTTCCAATTGCGAATACATTTGAATCGATAATGTTTTTAGGTGTCACGATATCTTAATAATGCATTAAAGTAGTATAAATACTACATGTATTATCTATGCTTGTTTTTGCCCAATCTGCAACATCTTAAATGCTTCGTCCAAACCGCCATCGACATCTACAATCCCAGTACCCAGATCTTCCAATTTCACTGGCATAGCTTGGCTGTCCTCATTTAAATCTTCCTCCGATATCATGCCTCTGACAACAGCCACCGCTGTGCTTGCATCCCAAAGCCCATCACGAGCCGCAAATAAAGAGCCCTCCATCAACGAAAGCGCTGCCCGTAATATGCGACGATTCTCCGTTTTTATGCAAATAAAGTATAGTATTGCGATCAGATTTGTAGATACTGTGAATTTTCGATTAGATTGATCAGTCTTTTGTTCAGCGGATGAAGACAATAATGTTGATATTTGTCCAAGAGCAGCGTCAAATTTCGAGAAACATTGCGTGGATATATCTGAATCGTCGGGAGATCGGAAGGTATTTTCTAGAAGAACGGCATGGAATGTCATCGTCTCGCTTTGGAGAAGGGCGAGTCGTTCACGTTCAGCGGTCGTATATGACTGGACACCATATGAGTTTATGGACGATTGTTCCAGCCTGCCCTCTAGCCGCTGGAACTGGTCTTCTAACTGGAGCCTTTCAATGAGAACATCTGTTGGTATTTGATCTGCAGACAGTCCCTTGTATTCAAGAAATGTAATCAGATGCCTCATTGTCCAGTTCTGAAGCACAACAAGCACATAATCTAACTTGCATAGATCTGTAGTATCTTCTGGAACGACGGGTATCAACCCAATAATTTGGCCGGGTAGAGCAAGTCTTAATATAGGTATTCTCTCAGGAGAGAAGACGCTTGCATGAACATCCAGACGAGGCAATACTGCCTTCAGCTGTCCATATATTGACTCCGTGTCATTCGATAAATCTGCATCATGCGGATAACATCGTTGAAACAGATGTAAACTCTGATCGAGATGCCATAATGCCTGCTCGGTATTCCCGACTAAACACTCAAATGTATAGAATATCAAGCTGCAAATAAGAGCTACCTCCGTTGATGGATCCCGGATGAGATATGCCCGCAGCTGAGAATGTGATTTGGCGATAAGATTAATGTGCTTAGATGAGACTTGTAGCTGTGAGGATCCAACAATCATGAAATCGCGGTATAAACAGCTAAGTGCAACGACAGCGTGGCGTATCACGGATTGATGTTGGCTTCGCTGCAAAATGGCGCGCGTCCAAAGAGTCGTGCCTGAAAATCGTGATAGAGAATTTGCAGCTTCGGAGCAATAGAAATGGAGCAGTTCACGGTCTGACCGACTTCCAGGTACTTTAAAAGGAATACTATAAGATTTTATTTGGGATGGAGGAGAAGATGGCTGCTTATAGCCTGGACAGGTTCGTCCGGTGGAAACGCAGCGATTGCATCTCGGTCGCGTCTCGTCACATTTTACCTTGCGAATCCTGCGAATATCAGTATTGATGGATTTAGTATGGTGCGGTGTAACCTTGGAAGTGACTTACTTGCAGGTCGCACATCCCGACCGGACTTTGGGCGTGCTGCGACGTGTGGTAGTAATCATTGTGCCCGATATGGATTCTTGAAGGAAGAAGAGGATGCGCCTTATGAGTACCCCGTATGGGGTAGTTAATCCATGGGGGCTGAAGTTTAAAGTGCGCAATTGCAGGTTAGAAGCAGGGGGCCGAGACTAACAGGTTATCGGCATTTTGGAATATTTTGGGCTAAGCCCCCGGTTTACATCTCAGCCTTGTCAAGGCGGGGCTCAACGTTTTTAAGTTGACAGAGCAAGGGTCAGGTGAGATACAAAGACATCAATTGTAGTATTCGATATTTACTAGAAAGTACTTGTGCTAGACAGTGCAGTCAATTGGACATAGTGGGTAGCATTTACTATGCCGTGTGGTTATCAAGAGATTTTGATACTGTATTTGGAGCTCTACTCCCTAGATTTGCATATAAACTAACACAAGGTTTCAATAAAAACATAATAGAAACGCAAACATCCAATAGATGCGCGTTTACCGCTTCTTAATGCTGGTGTCGATGCTACCAATGAACCAGACAGCAACAAAAACAGTGATCAGGCCCCCGAAGATGGTAAGGGGCTTGCGAAGGGCATCCATAAGCGAGTGATCGTAAGTGACCTGGGATACTTGTTAGTATGTCCATGGAGCAATTAATTAGTAAATGGAAGCGGGTTATATCTTACAATCAGCTGCGCATCACGCGCCTCGTCAGTCAGGCTGTCAACCTCCAGGGTCAATGTAGTCCGACCGAGGGTATCCATGTAAGTCTTGAAGGAGGAAAGGCTGGCTTGGATCTGGTTTGGACCAGGGAGACCATTGCTGTTGGCACCCTCAAGAGTCTCGTACTGGACATTGTGCGCGCCCTCGGGGAGAATGACGCGGACAACAACACGCTCATACTGAATTCCTTCGTTCATCTTGGGACCCTGGATTAGAGGCACCTTAAGGACATACGAGTCCCCACCGGTGGCCTTTCGCAGGAAACGAGACAGATCGTTGTTCCAGCCCACCTTGAAGCTGTAGTTCCAGCCACCGAAGATAGGGTAGCGGGGCTTCAGCTCTAGGTTAGCGGCGGTCTTGCCGTTTCCGGGACGGTAACGGCTAGTAGAAACGTTGCCAATGTCATCGATGAAGTACGCATCAGCTGAGCCGGGAAGCAGAGGGTAGGTGATTTCGCGGACAGCAGAAGTGGGCGCACGCTGGTAGCTGGAGAAGGTCCAATCGACACGCGAGAACTGGTTTGTGAGCTCCGATCCGTTGTTGCGGAGCCAGTATCGCTCCTCGGTCGCAAGATTGCCACCCCAGTGGGAGACTTCGAGGTCACGCTCGAGAAGACTGGCGGTGATCACTGGGCTGGTGAACTGGTAGCGAACAGTAATGGGCTTCTCGGTGCCCGGGGCCACCTTGGCCGTCTCGTAAGGACCATATGTATACGTGGCACCCTTGCGCTCTGGGTCAGAGCCGGATTTGAGACCCGAGGTCTCTGTAAAGTCGGGCACATCAGTGCTGGGAAACTTCAACTTGGTCTTCTGGGTGACAGTCTGGTAGGCAGAGGGCACATAGGCAGAGAATGAGTAGCTAAGGTATTGTCTATCGCTCTGTTGGATAGTCGCAGGGCGGGGAGAAAGCGAGGACAGAACAGAGTAAGAGATTCCGAGGGTAATCTGAGCTTTAGGAGCGAGAGGTTCGGCGAAATGAATGACGAAGTACTGGGTACCACTGTTGTGATGATGAACATATTAGCATTTCATTCACACAGTATGCAATTGGTTCATCAAATTTGCGCCATTGATCCATTCAATTGATGCAATTGAGACATACCTGGATGAAACAGGCTCCGTAATATCCACTTCGAAGCGTCCCTTCTCAGTCGCCTTCTTATCACGAGCTTCGAAGCCTCCAACACGATCGAACACATCCGCAGGGAAAGGAATATAGTAGTCGCTCCGTGGTTGCTTGTCCACATTCTCTACGACAACATTGATGGTTTCACGAACATAGGACTTCTCCAAATTGGTGTTCCGCACGAGATTGGCGTTCTTGAAAACTTGCGGGGGCTTGAAGTCGGTAGTCACAGGTAGTTGAGATGGAGTGGTAGATGCGGCAGCCAGGCTGGGCACAAGCAGGCCGAGCACTGTGGCGGTGAAAAACCTCATGCTGTCGAGGGTATCACGCCGGAGAACACAATGTCTCCGAGGTAGAATTGGGTATCAAAAGGGCGAGGTTGAAGTGGAGTAGATCTGGTCGGACGAAGCTGATGAGGTGTCCCTATCTGTATACGCAATACGGCGGGCGCGGCGGCCACAGCATGCACTCCGCTTTCTTATCGCCGATAACGACTTTCTCCTCTTTTCTGTACTTCCATCAGCATTTGGCGTGCTACATCCTTTTTGCTCGCCACAATGTTTGTTTCAAGGGCTTCTCTTTGCTCTAGGAGCTGGAGGGGACCGGGTTTGCCCCGGCCTCGTTATTTTCATGGCCTAAGCAGCTCCCCACAGAGCAAATTCTTGAAGGTATCAGAAGAGGTTCGCGATGCCGTTGCAACAGGCAAGCCAGTTGTTGCACTTGAGACGACTATTTACACTCATGGTAGGTGTGGGAAAGAATTCTCATGATGATATAGCATTATATTTTAGTATACTTACTCGTGGACTACTAGGTTTCCCATACCCTGACAACATTGCCTTAGCACAGCTTCTAGAGTCCGTGGTTCGAGCAAACGGCGGAGTTCCTGCGACTATAGGTATCCTCGGAGGCATTGCCCGGGTGGGTATGAGTGGAGAGGAAGTCGTTGAGCTGGCCTCAACGGCAAAAAAGAAGACTGCACTGAAAGTCTCGCGGAGGGATTTGGGCTACATCTGTGGCATGGTTTGTTCTACATCATTTACCCCGCAACTTCATCGCAAGAAGGAACTAAATCATGTATTCAGGGTCTAGCTGGGAAGCCAATCCACGGTGGTACAACAATCTCTGGCACGATGATTCTTTCCCACCTTGCTGGTATCAAAATCTTTGGAACTGGTGGACTAGGTAAGTTGAATTTCCACTCAATTATACCTGTATTTCTAAACTGATGGTTTTACTAGGTGGTGTTCACCGTGGTGCTGAAAACTCCATGGACATTTCTGGTAGGTTACATCTATTCCATTCCCCGCAAATCTGGGGACCGTGCAGCTACTGACTGATCTTTTTCCTAAAATAGCTGATCTGACGGAGCTGGGACGGACCCCAGTCACGGTGATCAGTTCCGGGTGCAAGAGTTTCTTGGATATTCCTCGTACCCTCGAGTACCTTGAAACAGAAGGTGTATGCGTTGGTACCTTTGCTGATGGCCGCGAGGGCTCCGTCGATTTCCCTGCTTTCTTTACTCGAGATAGCGGAGTCCGCAGTCCACGAGTCATTCAGAATGAAGCCGAAGCTGCCGCTATAGTCTGTATGTTCCCTCTCTAATTACCTACATAATTTGAAGAACCATCAGCTAATCTAACTTCTAGATGCGCAATCTCAGCTTCCTGTTCATTCGGGCATCCACTTCGCCAACCCAGTACCACTGGAGGCGTCTGTCCCCAAGCCTGAAATGGATCGCGTAATCGAAGAGGCGATTCGACTCGCAGATGTAGAGGGTTACCGCGGAAGTGATAACACCCCTTTTGTTCTTGCTAAGATCAAGGAGCTGAGCGGTGGGAAGAGCGTGGTTGCTAATCGTGCCCTTATTGAATCTAATGTCCAACGCGCAACTCGCATTGCTGTGGAACTAGCTAAACTCGAGGGACTTGACCGAGGGTTCGCGTCTCGGTGAGTTTGGCATTCTAGTTGCATAACTTGGATAAGTGTATCGAATTTGCTAAGTTCGGAGATTTGCTTCAATGTAGAGAAATGCCTGTTTTCCCGAGCACTCCTCGGTCAAATCAAGATACCTCCAAGCCAAAGACGATCAAATCTGAGACCGCTCCTAAAGAAGAGGTCGTCTCCTCTAAACCTACAGAAACCTCAGATGTCCTAGTCGCTGGCTCTCTTGCTATCGATCTATCTTGTGACTACACCCCATTTGGTGACGAGCGAGTCCAAGTAGCACCTACCCCACACACATCCAATCCTGCTATCATCGGCCAGAGCCTCGGAGGCGTCGGTCACAACGTCGCACTAGCAGCCAACTATGTCGGCAGTGATGTGCTCTTCTGCAGCGTCGTCGCAGATGACCTGAGCGGCAATGCTGCGCTCGCCTCACTCGAAACCGAAGGCCTTAGCACAGCAGGTATCCAGATTCTTCCTCCAGCCTCAGGTACCCGGACAGCCCAGTACATTTGCATCAACGATGCCAAGAAGGATCTCTTAGTTGCAATGGCAGACATGGGTATTGTCGAGCTCCCGGCAAAAGAACTCGACTTCGAAGGCTTCTGGGAACCGCTTATCGAACGCACAAAGCCAAAATGGTTTGTCGTTGATGCGAATTGGCGTCCAGAGGTCCTGGCTAAATGGACTGATCTTGCCAAAAAGCACGGCGCCCGAGTAGCTTTTGAGCCTGTTTCAACGGCAAAGGCTCGTCGTCTTTTCGCGAACGATGCTGGCTCCAGCCCCGTTATTAGGCCTGCGCAGACTATTCCCAATAATACCGTTAGTCTTGTATGTCCGAACCGTCTCGAGTTATCCTCCATCTACATGGCTGCTCGTGAGGCTCTTCTTTTCGACTCGCCTGGCTGGTGGGAGGTTATCGATGCCATGGGCCTCTCGCAAAGTGGTTCGCGGGAACGCCTTGTCTATATGACTTCTGCTGCTCTTGTGGATGAGGGATTGCCCCAGCAATCCATTCAGCTTCTGCCATTCATTCCATGTATCATAACCAAGCTGGGTGAGGCTGGTGCTCTGCTAACACAGCTTTTGCCTCCCGGTGACCCCCGTCTTACTGATCCCGAGTACGCTCCATACATTCTTGCTCGTGTCTCTCCATCATCTGAAAGGCCTTTCGGTGGTGTGTACATGCGTCTGTTCCCCCCTGCTGCGAATTTATCCCCCGATGAGATTGTTAGTGTCAATGGCGCTGGAGACACGTTGCTGGGCGTCGTGGTGGCCGGTTTGGCTAAGGAAGGCTCATCATTGCGTATCGAGAATATTCTCTCCGTGGCACAGGAAGCCAGCCGAAGGACTCTTGCAAATGCCGGGGGCGTAAGCAAAGATCTCGTTGGCTTACGAGAGACCTTAGGGTATTAGTAGCTGGAATTTGGTGGTGAGTATTGCATCCAAAAATCAATTGCATTTAAAGCGTCTATGAATATAAAAGCCGATTCAGAGGGTTCAATATCAAACATTAATGCCTGGCATTCTAGTAACTGATAGACGCCATCCACCATTTAGTTCAAGTTGCCTTCATCTTAGGCATAAGGGCAGGATCTAGAATGCCTGCTTGTACAAGTACATCTGCCTGGTCCCAGTAGATATTCTGATGAACAATACGATCTGCGGAAAAACTAGCCACAACCACGATGACCACGGAGATATCCCTGTCTGTAGGTGAAACACCAGGTAACAGCCACGGGATTTCCACAGTATGGCGGAATGAAAATGATATTTCATCCACAATACGATCCGTGCCTACAGTTCTCGAGAGAAGTCGAATATGCTGATCTAAGGGTCCTGAGGGAATGAACGTATTCTTGAAGAAAGCTCTGAGAGACTGGGGATCTGAGCCTAGAGGGATGTTAGCATGACAACCTAGTTACTGTATTATGAAAAGATAGGAACTTGCCTCCTGCTTTTGTGGGAACACATTCAATAGATATCCCATCTTCATCTGGCATATCACGGTGACCACCTAAAATTTGCATGACAGACCACGAAGCAGCAGCATCTTCGTTTAATCCGTTTGCAAGTTCAAGCTCAGTTAGAAGATGCTCCCAGTATTCATCCCAAACAGCCTCAATTCCAACAACAGGCCAAGTACTCCCAGCCCCAAAAGCGCGTCTCAGACAGCCTAGTGTTCGGCTCCATGCTACCTGTGAGCTGATGTGGGTATCAGACTCGTCTTTTATGCTTCTTCGCCTCGCATCACTCGCGGAGATATCTTTCTGGTTGAGATCGGATTGAGATGGATAACCGAATACATGGCATCGATGCCGCTTTTTGTAGGTCAGGTCTCCTTCTGAGGCACTCAATGTAATCCATGGCCAGAATCTGCAGGCGTTAACCTTTTGGCCGCGGAGGTGAATTTGGATGGGAAGAATCGTTGCAGCTGGACCGGGCTTGAAGATATTCTCTGTATCAGAACAGGCAGGTATGCATGTTTCTTCATCGTCGTGATCCTTTCCTGTGTGCAACTCAGCTGACGAGAGTGGATAATATGCAATCAGAGCACAAAGACGAGGGAACGGATTAGTGTTGCTGGTGATGAGATGATGGGATACCAGAAGGTAATAAGCTGGTCGATTATATGCTGTGGTATATTAGAATTTTCCATAAAATAGACATGGCACTGTACGTCTTTATAGGGTAGATCCAGGTTGATCGAATCATTCGCAACTTACCGACAATCGCAAAACGTTCCCCAGCTTCCAAATCATCCTCCTTCTCATGTATCGCGTACTCCAAACTCTTTCTATCCCTCTCCAGGTCCCCACTGCATTTGAATGGTAGATAGACCACGTTAAATGCCTCCGCTTGGAACCGGCGTATGATTTCCGGATCAAACTGGGGGGTGTCAGATATTAAAATAAGGTGCCGCGGGACTGGATCTTCAGCTGGACGATCGTGAGGCCGATTCCGTCTCGCAGAGCTAACGCTTGATGTCCTTGTTCTGTGAAGTCCATGTGACTGATCATTTGGGGTTCCTGATCCAGACCCGGGTGCTGTACTACTCGAGCTCGGCGCTCGCTTCAGGAAGCGTTGAAAAACGTTTACCATGGTTGATTCTGAATTGAAGCGATGGTGAGTAAAGGGAATTGAGGGAAGGGAAACAACTGCTGATTTATTTCCGTGCGAAAAATGACTGCCTGTTCCTTCCTTTTCTTGTCATTGTCATGGCGTTCTTGGGTTTTCTTGGAGTGACGTCGACGAGTGCGGCGATAAGATTACAGTGGACTGGGAGTATACCGAGGTCTTTGCAACCATAGAATCTTTAAATTTGAGGCAATTTGATTTCAAATACGACTTTAGGAATGATATTTCAACTATTTTTATCGAAGATCTAGTGTCTATATACTCCTCATCTAGAATCTTGACAACCACTTTCGATCGCCATTAATCTCCTGCGGTCCATGTTCATCATCAACAAAGTATCGCTTATACGCATCTCGCAGAAGACTCTGACGAGCGACCTCACAGTCAATGCGAATATCCTCGATCAGCGCATCAATAGAAACATAATCGTATTCTGGTCGAATATACCCCAGAATCAGAAGGTTGAGATGTGTGTCGTAGAAATCCGGGAGTCGATTAAATTTGGGCCGCGCAACAGCTGTTGGGGAGGGTTGAGTGAGAGGGGGCATGATATGAATTTCCTAATTTCATTATTAGTCCAAGTCTGCGCATATGTAAAGCCATGCGGATGATATTAGACAAACGGATACATACCACTGAACGCACGGTATTCTTGTAGTAAGGATTATACCCAATACTCAAGACAGCTGGCTGGACAATCGGCTTATGGGTAGTCTCAATGTCCCCAGTTAATCCGTTTTCTTGTGCGAATTCCTTCGGATCAAGCGCTACAACACCGTAGTAGACACCTGTTGACAAGTCTGGATGTTTTTCGGAGAGGTCATCGGCGGGGATATTTGCGGTAGGAATTCCTAGCTGTTGACTGTTTCAGTATGTCTGGGAAAGGAATAAAAAGCGAGTATGAAAATGAAAATGAAGCTTGCACCCAACGTACGTCTTTGCTACCTCGGCCAAAACCTTTGATCACGGGGCCGGACAATCGGATGGGATACGGAGCTTCGGGGCCAGCGTCAGGGCCAGCAACAGGGTCGCGGGGCTTATCGGGCCTCATTGTGCTGGTTTTTAGGAAAATGTATAGCGCGCGAAAGGCGATGTGTATTGGCCCAGTTCGTGCGAGTCACGGCTCGGCGTAGGGACAACTCCGGAAAACGGCAAAGTTGGAGCTCTTGATGGTCGCAGACGATTATTGCTGATGTATAGACTCGTAAGTACCACTGATATGATACAAGAGCGGTAATATATCTCTTGAGGAAAACGATATCGTGGAGATGCGACAATGGCACAATGTTGAAGCCCGGGAGAGCCGAAGATTACGGAGTCATGGTGGGGTTATCGATAAGCAACGAAGCTATTTCGCCTCAGGCATAAACAGTATAGTTCCGTTTGCATACATCCTTATCAGGTTTATATCCCCATCTATTGTTAGGACCTTAAATCATAGGGAGTGTGTATGAATATGTCAAAATGATGGCCTAAATTTAATCAAAATAAACGAATTGACATTGACTCGTACAAGAGAAAAGCCGGAAAGCGCAGAACATTCACGAATCAATGGCATTAATCTCGTAAAAACACAATCCCGGCCCAGAGATATCATTTTTTACCCTTTTGAGCGCCATAAGAATCAACAAAAAAAACCCAAAGGTTCGAAACACCTGTCACTTATGTACGGGCAAGAATAAAACGGGAATGGGGGAATCATACAGTCCCAAAACCAAAAAGAGAGATCAGAGACAAGAAGTGTATATACTGGAAATTGACCGAGATCAAGAGATCAAAGAAAAAAAAAACAAAGAAGACTAGGAGGGATCCTAGACAAGGGTATGAAGGCAGCAACAAGAATATCAAAGTGCGGTATCAAAGGATCAGAAGTAAAATAAGTCAACGAGTTGAAAAGTCATTCCGAGGGTCGAAGAATCAAATACAGGGTAAGAACTATTGCGCCTCATTAGTCAAGTTTCTTATATGGGCCGAAATAGAGTAATTCACTCACGTTCATCACGATAAGCATTGGAATGTCGAAAACATCACGCTTCACCGTCCAGCAGTATGCGCATTCGACTTTGCCATCCTTAAAGCCCAATTGATTCATTCCGGCCTCGCCGGCAATACCACCCTTACGCAGGTGGTTGTTCCATTTTCCGTTCTCTTCGGACTGTGCAGATTCTGTGTCTTCCTTGGTTTTGTACTTGAGGAGCTTACAACGTGTCATGACACTTCCACGGGAGTCTCCAAATGCCAGTCGTGCAAAATCCTCATAGAATTCAACGACACTATCATCATCAAGAAGTTCTGCTAAGAATACCGGTTGTGGACGACCATTGGCATTCTCTAAGGTCGACCCGCGGGGAGTGAAACTACCACGTGATGTTGTTCCGGATGCTGGAATTGTTGTACCGCCCGTGTTGACGTTAAGATTAGGTTCTTTTCCCAAAAGAACATCTTTCTTCCACCCAGTTAGGATGCTGAATTCCTTTCCTACCGCGGCAATTTCTCCTGTACGTCGGCAGACGATGGTTGGGGTACCACATGCATTAATAAAGTCTTCATATTCCCAGAGGGTTCTTTGAAAACATTTCTCCATAAAGATTAAATCATCTCGGTTGAGAGTCTTGGTAGTTGCGATGAAAGAAGGTCGGATAGATGCAAGTGCCTTGGCAATGCGCACTGTTTTCTGCGGCGTGAAGCGTCGCTGAATAAAAGCAGTGAGGTTATGGAAGCCACTGGTGTAAGCGTATGGCTCTTTGACACTTTCGTATATTGATGATGGGTTACGATGGCGGCGTTTAGGTGCAACCTGTAATTGTTGATGTTTCAAGCTAGGTGTGGTGATCATGGGGCGCTGCCCATTGGGCGCAAGAGTATTGTTTGACTTTGCGCTGCTATTGTTGAATGTGCCATCATCAAAAGCCGCGGTAGCGACATGTGGGCTACTCGCAGAGCCAGGGCTAGTGAAACTGGCCGGGCCACTTTCAATGGCAAATGCATGCGGTCCATCCGCCTTCAGATGTCCGGGCAGCATGCCGTTTTGACCATAAACGCTGCTGACGTTCACATGCGGTTGGCCCGAGGTTTGTCCCGTTGACCACTCATTCAGTAAAGGATCACCAAACATGAATGGCTGGTTCCCCGGACTTTCTCCAAAGCCTGGAGCTGGCGTGGAGAATTGTGCAGACCCACTGCGGCCGATCGACCCTCGTTGCGTTGCCGAATCGCTGGGTGAATCTCCGGCCCCAGTTGCCATGTGCCCGAGCATACCAAATTCGAGCGCACCATATCGATTTTCGAAATTCATACTTGACAAATCGAAGTTGAAAAGTGCGGGGTCGCTGGGGTCGAAAAATGGGCCCGCAAAGGGATTTTGGGGTTGAGAGGGTTCTGCGGATAGTGCGGTATTAGGAGTGGGCTGCTGGTTCACCGAAGACAAACTGGGATTTCGGCCATTTTGACTAGTCTTCAAATTGAAGGTGGGAGACACGGGTGATTGGGTGGTGAAAGGGCTTTGACTCAGAGTTGATTCTTGGTACATATTGTAAGAACCTGGCGGTTGAGACTGGGGCTGGGGCTGGGGCGTGGGGTAAAAATTGTTATTTGCTTGTTGTTGAGGCGGCGGTTGTTGCTGCGATGAGCTCGTATTGGTGCCATTTCTTGACATGGGCAGACTATTGCGCATGTTGTTGTTGCCACCGTTATTGTAGAAATTCCCAGGCACTCCGGGCATCAGTGCTCCATCCGGTGCGTCATGAAGATACTTGGCCTTTTTACGAACACCATCGTGACAAGCATCCTGCAGGCCACGCTTAATACACCGCTGACACGGTCGCTCGTCGCCTGAAAAATTTGGATATCAGCCAAGACATTACTCAGTGCAGGATAAGATTTGATCAGCATGCATACCACATGTTAAATGGGCTCGTTGACAGGCGAAGCAAGCCCGCCGAGCCTTCTTCCGCCGCGGTCGCGATGGATCCTTAGCGTTTGTAGCTTTGCGACCGTTTTCTACCTTACCCCCATCACCATTGGTCTTTTCCTTTCCAGAGTCCATGGGTTCCGAGTATTCGGTGATGTCGGCGGAGTCACGATCGTCGCCATTCGCTGGGACCGGGGTGCCGTTCTTGGCCTCCATGTTCATTTTATCATGTATTCCACGCACGGAAAATTAGCAATACGAAGACGAGCGCGTCCCCAGAAATGATATGTATCTACGGCCCAATATCCGGTAATCTCCTTCGGCGATGTCTCTCTTCAATATCACGATCGCAAAGCTGTGGCGACGGGACCATTCGCGCAATGCGATCTCTCGGCAAAGAGGGGATCCACGTGTTTGCGCAATCGGCTTAATTACCAGCCAGATGGGGGCGAGAAGGAGAAGAAATGGAAATTAAAGGAAAACTTCCCGATCGCAAAGGGATAGTAGGTTGTGTAAGCTCCTCCTTCCAGCTGTGGCGCTACTGGTGGGTTGTCCGGTAGCTATAGTCGCGCGTTCGCGAATTCTGGCGGGGAAACGGAAGGCAGGTGTCGGATTGAGTCACGGGTGTAACGAGGCACAATCGACTCGGAGTAAGACGTAATCGCGAGGATCTGACGCATTGAATGGCTTTGTTCTTGGGGATAGAAAGGTGAGTTCCAAAAAGCCCACGCGACAGGCGATGATGAAAAATACCGCAACGGTTTCGGGCGCTGAATTCGGGAGTGGAGAGAGTAGTAGACGGCAGACTCGTCGGCTGCGGGGAAGCGGATATGTACGCCCACACGAGGGGAGTGAGGAGAAAAAAAAGTTAGCTGAGGAGAACTCGGTATAGGAACCGATCACAAAGCGTCAGAGAAATTCTGAAGCCCAGCTCTCGTTTTTTTTCTGCACGGGGAAAAGAAGAAGACAGTGGAGCGTCGTCTTCTGGGAGCGTCCGTAAGTTCGGAATGTTCCCGTGACTTTTGAGGTCTAAGCATCAACAGGCAAGACTTCAACTGGGCCGATTGCTTCAGGAACTGGGGAGAGGAGAGGATGACTAGGATGTTTTTTTTAAGTCGGTTTTTCTGATTTAGTAAAAATGTATTTGTTCTCTCTCTTGTGTTTTTTTAATTTTTATCTACCAACACCCCCATTACCTGGCAAAAGAAAAAAGGGCCATTTCTGACGCACGCGTTAAGGCTGGATATACTTCGAGGTTTCGTAATTTACCTTTTTTTACATAATCGAAAACCAATCAAAACTCGATGATTTCTCTTTACGAGTCCCCTCCAAGCGAGATGATCTCGTTTTAATACACGGCGTTTCCTAGAATTACAGAGTTCACACTTTCCAGACCTTCAGTCCCAAATCCAAATATGAGTCTTTTTCTTTCCCGTCAATGCGCACATCCAGTGGTGGTCCAATTTCGTCTGCTTTTGCATCTCACATGCGAGTCGGCGATTCAGCTGGCGACTATGTATGAGTTCTTACCCGGATTGAGCGGGAGATCGTAATCCCCGCAACGGCGGCAGTTGTGCACGTGTGAAATCCTACCGTATCTACCATGTATCCATCTGGTATCCATATCTACCCTGGAAAACCCTCCCCAACCCTGAAGAACAAAAGAAATTGAACGCGAAACAACTGCAAAAAAAAGCCGCAATTCCATTAGATCAACCCCTCCCCCACTCATAACCTTGTTCTTTTCCACCAGGGTTCCGGAATCCTCCTGCTTCCCATCCCGTTTTATCCCGAGGCCCTACGTTGGGCATGCCTCGGTTACGGGGTCGGCCATGGCCTATTTCGTTCCTAGGTGCCTAGGTTCTAAGCGTACAGAGTACAATCTGTGATTTTGCTGCCAGAAAGAGGTATAGATGGCAGGGTATTAACAAGATATCCAAGACCACATGATACTCATACTGTTCGCAACTGGGCCGGACGTCGGAGAATTTCATTATAGCCTAACCCCATCCCCAGTAGCAAGAGTGGGCCATCTTGGCTTCGATCTAATCAGCGTAGCTCTTGGTACAGAGAACTAAACACGGAACACGAACTGGGGCCGAAAGTATAGGCTCGCCCTCTGTGGTCCCTTAATTATTGATGGGGGGACGCCACACCGTGCCTGGTCAAACCTTCTTGCATATACTTTGCACCTATCGTCATCTGCATTGTAATTCCAGCCGTGAGACCAAAGCTGAACTGTTGGGGCTTTTTTTCGGACGTTCGGCCGAGCTGTAGCCTTAGAACTTCAACAGAGAATCAACATCCAGTCCAATTCATCCTAGTCCAGGATCACGAACGGCTAAACAGGGTGGCTTAAGAGAGAGGTTGGCTGCGACACTACACTCACGATACCATGCAACTATCCATCTCGGTTCGTGCAATTGTAAGCAAAACATGCTTCATTGAAATTATCTAAAGGATGTAATCATGAGCCCATTGAGAATCTGCAGTATGTGTACAAAGCCATCGACTTTTCTTCTTTTTTTATCCCCCAATACACAAAGAATGGTCCCTACATTTGCTGCGTAGCAAAGCGGCTCTTCTTTCGAATTTGGCTTCCATATCGAAAGAAAATATATCTATCGTCATCGTCAGCAACGTTCAAGCAAGGGCATATAATGTAACGTGTCATGTTTCCCAGCATAATCGAATATACAGCCGTGATGTATGCTGGGCACAATTGAAAACGAAAGAGGTCATAGCGGAGAGAAGTCTGCGCATTGAAATAGTACTTACGGGAAGGGGAGCATGGCAAGAGTTAAGAAGGCCAGCAGCGAAGTTGCCCAGTGGTACCCAAGGTTGTTATACACTGCATAGCCGTTAGCTACTTCAGTCCTTACTTCAATGCTTGCAGTTCGACGAAACACGATGGTTGTTCGATACTCGCCCCACTCGCAATGAGGACGGGCCGCAAGAACGGCTTGCTGGGCGCACGATGCATCTGTCCTGCATTGCCGCATGCAGAGCACAGATCCTCCATCCCCGACATAATGTGTTCTTGAAGAAGGGATGAAGATTTTGAATTGGGGGGAAAAAAAACTTACTTTGGATACCAAAGAGGGGAAAGATTCCTCCAAAGCTGGAACGCATGAAGCTGTTCGCGGCCAGGGCACTTGCAGCGAAAGTTGGATACGCATCGACCAAGAATGTGAAGACGCCTGCAAAGACCAGGATGACTCTGATAGTAACACAAATAATATGTTAGTGTCAGCTAAAATCTCCAGGCATCAGGTGCTAGGATATGAGGGGGTAGACTCACCCTGCGCCAAATATTCCACTGCCGATGATGGCAGCAATCCAGTGCACGTCCGAGTAGATCGTCCATGCGAAAATAAAAAGCCCAATCGTAACAAGTGGGCCACCCAGAATTGCTATATCACGATTGTATTAGGCATTGGCTTTTGTCAATGGGGTGTCATGTCTCACCTGGAGGCAGGCGCCACTCTGGCTGGAAATCATCGCTGTTTGTCTCTCTCTGGTAGTTCCTTTCCAGACGCTCATAGTTTCGACGCCATATAGGATCTGATATGATCGCAAGAACCATTCCGACGAAGAGACCCATGAAGCATAAGCCTCGCTCCCAGAGTGTAAACCCATACACATTTTCGAAGACCAATTGGAAAGCACCAAAGAAAAGGTAGATGATTCCCAGCAGAATTGCAGAGAATAGGCAGAGATTTAGACACATTGGCTCTAATGTCAGAAGGAGAAGGGGTCGGTACATAGATCGTAAAACTGTTTGAGCCACAGAGCGATGTAGCTTCTCGATGGGAGCTATGTAACGGTCGTCGCCAGTCTCTTGGCGAAGTTTTCGCGCCTTGTGTCTCAAAAGCCTAATTTATGTCAGCACTCATTCACCTTCTTGATGGGGTACAAGACATACACTGGATGATATGTTTCAGGGACAAGAAAAACCATCGACACAAGCAACACGCCAGTCCAGATCAGCAAGACATAAAATGTCCATCGCCTGTAATGAGGATTAGCACCAAATAATCAAATCTGCCCCGAGAGGTGACGGAACATACCAGCTCGTAAAATCGTTGATGAAACCACCGACCCTATGTCCCATCATCAGAAATGAAATAAATCGAATTAGATGAGTGGAACTCACAGAGGACCAACTTCGGGCCCAATAAATGGACTAGCAGTATATAGCATCATGGGAAATGCAAGATCCTGACGATCGAACAGATCACCTACCGTTCCGCCCGCCACGCTCAGAAAAGCACTTCCTGATAGACCGTTGATAAAACGACAGACCAGCATTGTCTGAATATTCTGGGCAACGGCACATGGGATGAGCCAGATCAGAAATAGAGAGAAAGAAACAATGTAAATATTCCTCCGCCCGTAGAACTACATCTGGTGAGTTTTCATTCTATGTTAGGCAGTGGGGTCGTACTTACTTCGGAGAGGGGACTGAGAAACAGGGGACCGATACCTACGACGTGCATGTTAGCCCCAAATCGATTCAGACAGTGCTACAAAGTAATAAAACAAACCGAGGCCCCAGATGAAGAACGACAAACCCAGTGTTGCCACCTCTTGGGAACAGTTGAAATCTTTCATGAGCTGCTCATATGTTGTCGTGTACATTGATGAAGTACAAGTCCTGCGCGAATCAAAATTCTAGAACTGGTGTGAAGTGTTTGAATTGAAGATATACTCACACGCAGAGGGAGCCCGACGAAACAATAATCACAATCATCCAGCGTCTGGCAAAGCTCATGTTTCGAGGATTCATGGGATCATTCTCGTCCCAGCGCACAGCATATTCATCAGCCTCCGTTTCTTGACCTGCTTGGTCGGCCTCGCCTTCCAATTCATTACCTCCGATACTGACACCATCATTCAAAGACCAGCTACGCTCTAGCGATCGCGATCGGGAGCGGGAGCGCCGAGATAACCGTTTTTCCGCTGCACTCTCATGTGAATCGTCGTTTGTGGCGGGGGAAGCGAGCCGTACAAAAGTGGCTTCTTGAGCATTGGGTCTGATGCCATCCGCTTCGTCACCACTTTTCTCATCAGCGCGTGCTGGTCCCCCGTTTATTGCGCCATTCATTGTGGGTTGTTTTGATGGGGTTAACGGTTCGGGGTGATGACCGAATTGTGCGATATCTCCGCACGGGCGATTGGGGTAAGTGGATGGCGATAACCGGCAACCGCGAGCTTGTTCAATACATTGAAAGGGTAATGGGATTGGCAAGTGCGTGTGAAATACTTCGCAAAAGGACGAAGTCTTAAGATCAACTGATTTCTGAGAATCCTTCGGATTGACCGAGCTGATTAATTCACGATCGTCAGGGCCGCGCGGGCCGCACTGATGGGGTTTAGTAGCTGTTAGCTTTGGACTATTTTTTTTTTTTTTGTTCGGGCGGCTGATCGTTATCTGCGTGCCTGTTTGGGCTCTCTTGGGTCACTCAAACCACCGTTGAAGGTCCAACAAGGTTGCATTCCAAGGTTATAATAGGAACAATCATCATTGTCCTACCATACTCTGTATGAGCCTTATTCAATTCTTGAACTATTGAATTGTATAAACATGGGGATAATTAATACTGAAAAAGGGGGGAAAAGAAGAAAATCAACACTCAACGTCTATTCAATTGTCCGGTCGCATTCCGATTGGCCTAAATAACGTTGTGCCACGTGCTGGGAACATTGAACATCATGATTGAATTATCGTATAGAACTACATCATAATATATTATGCCATAAAATGATAAATCACCTGGGCATGCGTGTGCACATGTGAAAATGAATGTATTCAAATTTGAATCTCCTACAGCCTGAGTCCGGATTCCATATCGGAGCCCTGGAGTTGTTCAAGTTCTATTCTGGCCCCTGAGGAATTGGATATATAGTACAACTTGAATCTGCAGGTGGCAAGCATCATGATCATCATCCATGGATGATGATAAACTACATTTGAACATTGCAATAAATACCTTGGAACATCCTAGTCCACATGCACATGCATAGATTTCAAGTTCAAGAAGCCTATAAATTTGAACTTTGAACAATGAAACTACTAGTGCTCTCAATGCTACTATTAGTCCTCTCTAAAGCTGGAAGTACTAATGCATCAAGTGCTGGATTGTTAGGATATAGTATCAAATAAGGATCCCACTTCAACAAGTATAAGGCCGGATAGATTAGTTGGTTATATCGCATCGTTAACAAGGTCACATGATCTTCCTTACCGATGAGGTCCTCGGATCGAGCCCGGGTCTGGTCACAGCTTTCTTTTTGCTTTTTTGCTCTTCATGAGGTGGGGTGAAAGCCCAAGTCTAGGTCGGCCTGCTCTATCCTTTTCATATCAATTAACCACCTTGGTAATGATTGGAGAGTAGCTTTCTTGGTCACCCTGAAGGCGCATTGGGCCGGACGGTTGTTGAAGTCGGGAAGAGTCAGGCTGACTCAAATGTGCCCGATGCGAGAATATTCATCGCCGCCTCTGCTGCAGGAACTGTTTTTAAACATAATCTTAACATTTGGAATGGGGAATGGAATATGCCCTATGTTTTAGTGTGCTTAGTGCTATGCCAAGGGAGAAGTTGATATCCGACGCGGCTCTAGCTGGCCTACCTACCTAGTGTTAATCGATAGTAATAGACTCATTCATATTTTCATTAGCTACTTCATATAAGGCCTGAGACAAGTCGAACTAGAGTGAAAAACATACTAAACTCAGCTATCCATTTTATACTTCTCATCTAGCTCTGTGTATAAAGCGGATCGATGGTAAACAAATCCACCTTGCAGTTTTTTTTGCATAACAAATCCAACTGCCCCTTCTTCATCCTGTATTGCCTTGCTCTTCTCCCATTCAATTTCATTTTCATATTCCTCACGGAAGTTGCATAGCGCAAAATCGATCATGAAAACCTGGAATTGATTTTCTGGGCATTTCTGCACAACGAAGCTCCTTGTCTTAACATCCTCGTTTAGTATTCCTCTATCACCAACGAGATTGACAATTCGAATAGCATCTTCACAGATATTTTGCCAGCTATCCCTTGGGGCGCATACAGCGATATCAGTTAAGGGAAATCCTTCAACATATTGTAATAGAATTCCAGGGATATCGATATATTCACTAAGCGGATTATTTTGCACTGGTGTAGAGAGAGGCATTGCCACACACGAAAAGAGTTGGGGTATATGGCTGCCTTGTAAATCTGCTAGGGTATTGTATACTTGAGTTTCCGTTTCGTAGAGACCTTGCATAAAGTCATGCAAATAGGTTTCTTCTTGGGAAGAATTCCAGACGTGAAAATTTCGAACCGGTAATTCTCTATCGGCGGTCAGCTCAGTAACAAGCTTCGCTGCATCACCATTCAGAATGAACTGATGATAATTCTGTTCGATATCCAGGGACCAAGGACTGATTTCTTCGCCCTTTCTAAATTCCATTGCAAAGCGTCGGTCGAAGAGTTTCAGTACCATATCACCTCCCCAAGCGGTGGTAGGGCAGACTGGTCGAACAATCATCACACAGGACCAGGTAAACGGTTCAAAGATCTTGATGATTATGGCGTCTGTTATTTGTCCATCAGACGATGTCTTCGGTCGCAGCTGTATGACATTTCCGACTACGTAGGGACATCTAAGATGTTCAGTGCCATCAAACAAAATAGATAGTGGGTTGATTTGTTCATGGTTCGTCATGGTTGGCTAGGTAAATTCTAATGCTGGTTGGTGACTTGCGAAAAAGTGCTATCTGAAACCGTTTGAGCAATCGTGGATCGAGAGAGATCCTGCGAGGTGCCTGGTCTCTCCTTGATGATGAAGTATCGGTAAGTGTTGCAAGGTTAAAGAGGTAGCGGAGTAGGGTGTTGTGGAGTTAGTTAACTAAGTTAGGTAGTGCTCAAGTGGGTTGGATTGGATAACGTAATTCAGCTAATCCAATCCAAGGACTCTTATTACACGGGAACATGTGGGATTTTGCAAGCCCTGATTGGTCGGAATGGCTCTCCGTCCATTCCTATTGGCCGAGGTGTTCGGAAGTGGGACGTTTTTGGTGGTGCCCCGCTTGGGTCCCTCATAGCTCACCTCTCATTGGTCACCTCCGGCCGACCTCTTCTCATTGGCTAGCTCTGATGTACTGTATAGTCGCTGCTGTACTTATGTACTAGTTGGATACCGTGTGTTTTAGAATGGATGCCGACTCCTGGAATGGACGGTAAAGCCTTTAGTATTCGTTATCGTGTATTGTATTGCTTGATTAGTATTAGTTGAATTCTGTATAAAATGTTTATTTCTATAGTATTAGTTAGTTTCTGTGCCCTTTATATTTTGTCTTCTGGTTGTCTATATATATCCTCTATATAGAAATCTCTAACTTGCTGCTATATAGTCCTCTCCTAAATATACTATACTATTTGTCTATCGATCGACTATCTCTATCTAATAATAGACTTCTCTTTTCTATTTGGTGTTGTGAATAGGATAATTATATTTTGCTGGATTTACTAGTATATATAGTATAGGTTAACTAGTTAACTCCTAATTCTTATAATCTTGCTCCTAAGAGTTAGTTGGGTTATTCCTATTCCTATTGTTGGAAAGTAATATCTTTAAATACTATAGTATTTTAATAAATTATCTGTTTTGGTGTCTAGTAGTAGTATCTTAGCTTATAATATAAAATATTTCCTACTTAACTTTCTTCTAGTAGCTTTCTAAGTATTATTTTAAGTCTACTATAATCTTTTTTATATTAGTCTATTTAAGTTATAATATTAGTATTTAGTTATAAGTACTTACTAAGAAGCCTCTATTAGTATTAAAACTATATATAATATATATTCCGGGTCCGGAAAAGGTGACTTTTTGATATAAATAGATAATATCTTTTAAAATAACTATATAGCTATAGTAGATATAAAGTAAGTTCTCGATAGAAGGTATACTTAAGATATTTAAATCTAAAGTTAATATATTATCTAGTAGATTAAGAAGATAGGATATTTAATTATTGAAGGATTAATACTAGTAATAGATTTAATTTTTCCTATTTATTCTTATCTAGATTAATATAGTATATAATTAGCTAGGATTATTCTATCCTATATATAGTATTTAGAATAGAAAATTGATATATTATATTTAATAGAAATGGTTTAAAAAAGGGGGAGTAATCCTTTTCTTATTAAACTTTTATAGGAAAACCTTTTTATATCTAGATCTTAATTTATTCTAATAATTCTATTATAAAATATAACTTAGACTCTAGCTAGGGTAGTAATAATTAAGCTAGTACTATAAAAAGAAGATATATAGTATTATTAGAAAAAAATATATCTTTGAATAATAAAAATAGAGTAAAGGGTAAAGATAGTATATATTTTTTAGGCTTAGTAAGAGTAAGTTTAATAGAGTAATATCCTCTTTAAATAGTTAAATATATAAAAATAGTACTAATTATAGGTTATTTTATATATAGTATAAGTTATCTCTATTAGACTTTATCAAAATTAATTCTACCGGTCTTATATCCCTTAATAATAAGATCTATCCTATACTAAAAAGTATAATAGTAGTACTAGGGATAGTTTTATATAAATATAGACTATCGGAGATATATAGAGGGTAATATTATATCTACTATAGATATATATTACTATTTTAAGTATATAGGTCCTCTATTTTCCCTTAGAAAGATAGTAATTTATATAAGAGTATATTATTATAATATTTACTATATAATAGTATAATATCTAATAGAATAATAGTAAGATAATATTTTAGTATAAAGTTTTTAAAATTAAGACTTAGAAGTTAATATTTTTATAATCTTAAGATACTATCTAGCTAATATACTTCTATAATAATAGAATACTTATTGATTTTAAGGAAGATATATAATAGAGAGAGAGAATCTATTTACCTATAATAGGTTATTAATAGATCTTAGGATAGTTATATTAGCTATTTTAGCTAAAGCTTCTTAATATTATATATAGAGTATATTTAAGATAAAGTCTTTTATATCCACTTAAGCTTTTATATTGATATAGATTAGAAATTAATATATAAGAGCCGTATTAATATGGGCTCGAAAGATGGATTGATATGACTAAGGGAGGCCTCCGAAGTAGGATATGAGATGAAATGGTAGTCAAACTAATTGCTGAAGAGCCTCTAAGGCTCCTTCGGCAATAGTTGATATTACTATATACAGCTTAGCCAAGTTATATGCTAATCATATATTATTCTAGATATAGGAATAGTAATATATTTAAAGATTAAAGAGTTAATATACTCCGTCTTAATATAGACTATAATATTATCTCCCCCCTTTATAGGCTTTGCCCTAAAGCTATTTATTATATCTTTAATATAATATATTACTATTTATAGTATATATTATAGATAAAATAGAAAGAAGTCCTCTGATTTAGAGTATATTAGTATATAAGAGAAGTATATATATAACTATTACTATAGATAAAGTAAGAAGAAGCTTCCTAAATTAAAATATTATTATATATTTTTCGAAGAAAGAGGAATATATTAATTCCCTTTTAGAGAGAAGGATATAATCCTATATAAATAAAGTATATCTCTAGGAATATTTCTTTTAGAGATAAATATATTATTAAGACTTCTTTATTTACTTTAATAGATAGTAGAAGTATTATTTAAATATAAAATAATATTTTAAAATATAATAATAGATATTTATCTATTATTTCTTACTATAGCTATTATTACTATTTATCTATATATACTCTCTATAGCTCCTATTACTAGAATATCTACTATATTATAATATACTTACTATATATAGAACTATATAATACTCTTAATATCCTATATTTCTAGTTTCTTAGATAGAAAATATATAAAATATTCTACTAATTATATTATATATTTAATAGTAAGTTTTAAGAGATTTTATTAAATATTTTTTACTAACTAATATCTTTATAGATTAATTTAAGATTAGTAGTATAGATAAATATTATAGTCTTAGTTAGCTTTAGAATAGTTAATAAGATAGCTTATATTTCTATATACTAGAATAGCTAATAGTAATTATCTTATTAAATAATCCTAGATACTATCCCTATAGTTCCTTCTATATAGTCTATATCTAGTAATAATATCTCTATATCTGATAATAATAGTTCTATACTAGATCCTATATTAGATCCTATACTAGATCCTTTTAGACTATCTATTAGCCCTTATTACTTTCTATATATATATATTTAGAAGACTTTCGAATTACTATAAATTTATATTCTAATTATACTAAATATATTAAATATATACTATAGAGTACTTCTAAGAAGCTATATATAGTATATTATTATTATCTAACTATAGTACTATTTAGCTATTAAGATCTATATTATAGATTAGAATTAATATTAGATATATTTCTAATATATTATTTTCTATTTAGTAGTTTTATCTACTATAATTACTATTACTATAAATATTCTTTATAATATTCGAATTTAGCTTTAGACTATTACTAGGACTTAGTACTAATTATAGTTAGTATATTATTAAATATTCTATAGTTTTATAAATTTATATTATTAATCCTTCTACTTTATTAGAATCTTATTTTTATAATATTAACTATTTAATATTTATATATAATATATTTAGTAGCTCTAGAACTTCTTAAACTAGCTAATCTAAAAGTCTTATTCTAATATTAAGCTAATTAGCTAAGGAATTTCCTTTAGTTTCTAGAGATAATCTCTCTAATATTTCTATAATTATATTAATAGATCTTTAGATTCCTTTCTTCTCTTCTTTAATACTAGAATCCTTCTTAATTATTCCTAAATATCTAATATTTTAGTATCTTTAAAATTAATCTAAGACTTCTAGATATTATCTTTATAGATATAATCCTTCTAATAAACTAAATATTAACTTTCTTTTCTATAAGCTCTATAATTTATAATATAATTAATAATAAATTTAGATATTTTATTAACTTCTATTAATACTAGTCTTTTATCTATTTCTAACTTCCTATAAACTAGCTTAAGAAATAATATATATTATATTAGATAGATATTCCGGAACTAGGATATTAGAATAAATTAGTAAACTTATATTTTAATTTTATATAATATTTAAAAAGATCTAATTTAATAATTATTAAGCTTTAAGTTTAGATATCCTAAAATAAGTTAGAAGATATTTATCTAGATCTAGTTATTAATATTAAAGTTTATTTCTAATCTTTACTTATTTATAGAGAGTTTTATTTTCTATTTTATTTCTTTAAGTCTTTCTTTTAATTTACTATATATCTCTTTTATTTCTTTAATTCTCTTCTCTATAGATATAGAATATATTTTAGAAGAATCTTTAATAGATAAATAGAGTTTAGATCTATAGCTAAATAAAGTTTTAATAGATAATATTTTTAATATAGAGTAAATAATTTAATTATATATAAATTATATTATAGATAACTATTAAATCTAATTATCTTAATCCTAATCTATATAGCTATATAAATAATATTTAAAACTTTAATTCTACTACTCTATTTATCTATCTATCTATAGATAGAATATAATAGATAGTCTTTAGTATATTCTAAATAAGAAATAGAAGTAACTCTAGAACTTATTTATAAAGAGATTTTCTTTATTACTAATTAGATTTAATAATATTCTAATCTATAATATAAATTAGTCTATAAGAAGTAAAGCTAATTTATAAGCTTTAATATTCTTATAATATAATATATAGATTATAAATTTTATATATAGATTAATAAATA